>UESW01002713.1:5000-89728 GCA_900491605.1 Calamus simplicifolius | reverse complement strand
GTTTTCAAAATCTAACTTTAGAAGACATTTAACCAAATTCAGTCTAAGTAATTTTGAAATCAAGTGTGTGCTTGCATAACCTAATCTACGATGTCATACCACCCAATCTCATTCACCTTAGCATTATCAGCAATTAGGTAATGATTACTTGTAGATAAATTATCCAGATCAATTAAGTATATATTGTCATTTCTATTTTCAACAAAGATATGCTATTGTCAATGGGATTAGATATCGTGCAAATAGATGTTTCAAAGAAAACTTTGAAACCATTTTCACATAGTTGGCTAATGCTAATCAAATTATGTTTCAACCATCAATATATAAAACATTCTCAATAAAAGTGGATGGAGTGATCTAAATTTTACCAATACCATGATGTGATATTGACCATTATCTTCAAAGGCTATCACTCTATCTCTTTTGGCTTCAAGGATGATGAACTGATCTTTATCACCCATCATGTGTCTTGAGCAGCCGTTGTTAAGATATCATTTTCTTTTTGATTCTTTAGTTACAAGACACACCTGCAAAGCAATCACATCTTATATTTAGGTATCCAAGCCTTCTTGGGTCCTTCATAGTTAGTAGCAGTAAATATAGTTTCTTTTGGAATTCAAATCATCTTACCTTTATAACCAGTATTTACATAAAATATTTTATGATTGCAAACAAAGGATTTATGCCCTTTCTTATCATAACAAAAATAGAAAATATCATTTTCAATCAATTTCTTAACAAAGAAAATATCAACAAGTTTTTGTTTCTTATATGGTTTGTAACCCAAATCGGCTTTATAAAAAATAGCTCTTTGATTATTCAAAAGCAAATTAAGTCTTTTCGAGCTATATGTAAATTTGTCCATGATTCTTGTATTTTTTAACTTTATTTTTTAAATGTTAATTTTTGATAGAAATCATATTTTTTTCTCTTTTTAAATTTTGCTTTTCAGATTTTAGCTTTTCAAATTCAATGCTAAATTCATCTTTCTTTTTTAGAAGATTCAAATTTTCAGTTTTCAAAATCTTGTTCTTTGTTCTTAAAACTTTAAAATTACTAAGCAATTCATTGAAAGCATTATAAAGTTTATCAGAAGTAAAATCATAAGTAGGACTTTCAGAATATACCTCTTCTTCATTGGCCATAAGACATATGTTAGCAACTTCTTATTGTTTATATTCAGATGAAGATTTCTCACTGTCACTCCAAATTGCAACGTATGCTTTCATTTTCTTTCTATATCTCTTTTTGAGCTAAGGACATTCAGATTTGTAATGTTCAGGCTTTTTACATTTATAGCATATCATGGGATCTTTTTCCTTCTCCTTATTCTTTTTCTTATCTCCTTCCAATTTGACACAATTTTTTTTTTTGGTGAAATGGCCTCCTTCTTTGCATGAATTTCTTGAACTTTCTTGCAAGAAGAGCGATGCCATCATCGTCTTCATCTTCTTCACTGTTGTTCTTCATCTTTTCAGTAGATTTTAGTGCGATAGTCCTTTTTTTTCTTCGCATCTTCTTCAAGATGTTGCTTCATTGTAAGTTCATGGGTCATGAGTGATCCAAGAAGCTCCTCTAAAGGTAAACTATTGAGATCTTTGGCCTCTTGGATTGCTATCATTTTTGCTTCCCATGCTCTTGGAAGGGATCTAAGAATTTTTCGAACAAGTTTAGAGTTAGTATAGGTCTTTCCAAGACTTTTTAATCCATTCACTATATCACTAAATCTAGTGTACATGCATGTAATGGACTCATTCTGATCCATATTAAAGAGTTCATATTTATGCACAAGAATGTTAATTTTGGACTCTTTAACTTGATTGGTACCCTCATGGGTAACTTCCAACGATCCCATATCTCTTTGGCTGAGATGCAAGTAGATATTCTATTGAATTCATTTGCATCCAAGGAGCAGTATAGGACATTCATGGCCTTGGCATTGAGCTGAGCCATTTTTCTATCATTCTCATTCCAATCCCTTCAGGCTTAGGAATAATAGATCTATCTACTAAGTGTGGGAGCGCTAGGATCTTTGATAATGATACTCCATAAATTATAGTCTAAAGCTTGAATGAATATCCTCATTTTAGCTTTTCAATATTAGTAGTTAATGCCATTAAACAAAGGTGGACGATTGATGGATTATCCATTAGAAAAAGAAGAACCAGCTTGAGCTGCCATTTGGATCTTTAGCTCTTGATTGTTAGATCAAGAAAGGATGAGCACTAGCTCTAATACCAATTGTTGGCCCAGATGACAACTCAAGAAGGAAGGATGAATTGGGTTCTTAAAAATTTTAACCTTAAAAATAATTTTATAGAGTGATAGTGCATAAGGATATATGCTATGAGTGTGGTGCTATGAATGCAAAGCAGTGTATAAAGATAGAGTAGAGAGAAAGAGAGACAAGCACGACAAACACAAAAAAGTTTATAGTGGTTCGATGTTAGCTACACCTACATCCACTCCCAAAAAACTCTTGAGCCCACACTGTAATCATCCTAATTATAGCATAGTTATTTTACAAGCTCATAACTCAAACTTGTTGTTTTAACAATGTGATCACAATGAACCCACCTAGTTTTCATAGGTTTACCAGCGCAAAACTTACCACAAGCTTTCTAGCTTGAACAAGGCTAAACTGCCTCCCTTGATTCAATCCCCTGATTGAATCAATCAATAAAATAATAGAAAAATAGTTACAATAGAAATAAAGCTCCTCAAATGAGCAAATAAGATAATATAATTAAGATAGAAATAGAAGAGTTTGATTAGAAGATTTCTAAAATTCTTCTTTTCCTTTGAGATGATCTTCTTTAAGATGGGATTGAAGCTTTGAAAGAATCTTTGATGCAGAAGCTTTTAAAGAACTAAGGCTCTCTTTTTCTTCTTTTGATTTGATAAAAATCCTTCAAGATGAACTTTTGAATACTTTAGATTTCTCTAAACTCAGTTTCGAACAAAAGTGATTTCAAATTTGAACTCTATCTTTTTGATTTCTCACTTTTGTTCTCTATTTTCAAAATGGTTTGATGACTCTCTTTTATAATCTCCTTTAAATCCACTTTTAGATAAAAAACTAGCCATTAAAAATACTTGAAGAAGTGTTTAGCATGGAAGAGGAAAGAGCCGTTGAAATTCATTGGAAAAAAGCCAACCATTGGAGTCATATCTGATATTTCTAAAATTCGTCTCTGTTAGGTTAGAGTCGGCTCTAGCAAGACTTGGAGTTGGCTCTAACTCGGGATATGCAAAACAGGAACATCCGTCCATGCAAGTTAGCTCTGACTTTTCGAGGAATCGACACTTCTCGTGCGGGAGTCGACTCTAGAGAATGCGGAAGTCAGCTCTAACGAAGCTCCAAAAAAAACACTCTCTGTATAACCATTAAAGTCGGCTCTAATTCTCTGTAGGAGTCGGCTCTAATTTGATACAAAATGAGACTCTCTATCTTTCGATTAGAGTCGGTTCTAATCTTTACAGGAGTCAGCACTAATCCATGCCGAAAGTGCCAAACTATTCCGATACGCTTCGAGTCAGCTCTAATACATCTAGAGTCGGCTCTAATTACTGAAACTTGATACTTGACACAAGACATGAATTTAAACTCAATTTTTTAAATTTTAAATAATTAAATATTTTAAATTTCTAAAATATTTAATCAAAATCATTAGTAACATAAGAAATATACTCATTGTTTTTGTTATTTATCAAAATCAATAATTATGTCAACAAGTTTGGTGTCAAAGAAATAGAGGATGGGTGAAGCCATATCATTCTTAGATAATAACATATGAAGAGTTTAGACCCTCTATAATGATGACCTAATTGTTGCGATGGTGATCGCAAGTTATCAAGTTAAAAGAATCCCAATTAATAGTGAGAGCTTAATAGACATCCTCAACTAAAATGCTTTTGAGAAGATGGGGCTAAACATAATTTAATTGAAGCCTTTCAATGCCCTATTAATTGCTTTTTTTTGAAGAGCCAGTGCCAATGGAGGGTACCATTACTCTCCCAGTGATGACTTGTTAGGAGCCTTATTATATCATAGTGATGCTGAATTTATTATTATTCAAGAATCCATTAGCTTTCAATGTTATCTTAGAGCACTCTGATATTAATGCCATGAGAGCTATTACGTCCAACTAACATAATCTAACTCAATCAAAGTATTCATCTCTTATGTCCCAACAGCCACGTCAACACTCTCTTGTGTGCCTCGAAGCTCATCATCTCTAATTTCCAGTGAAGCATATCTTACATGCAATAGTAACATTCCAATTTTCATATAAATGACTATAGTGAATATCTTTAACTCTGTATATAATTCCAACACATACATTACATCATCATCATTCTCTAGTAGTCTCAATTCATGATTTAGATTACCATTAGGCACCAAAATGTATAGGTTATTAGCGCATGACATTCTAAATCCATGCACATACTTTAAAACTCAAATAATTCATGAAATCTAGATCATAGTTATCACAATTATGTACGGTCTCTCCTCATATCTAACATTGGGTCTCCTAGAAAACATACCTCCATGATAGAACTCAAAGCAAACCTAATCTCAACCTTATCTTGAACCAAAACAAAAAAAAAAAAAAAAAACTATGCATGTAAAATACTAATAATCATGCATGTAAAGTAGAAACAATTAAGAAAAAGTGACCTTATGAACTACAATCAAATTATGAGGATTTTATGGTGACCATAGACTACAATCAAAGTAGAAGCATTTACAATGACTATGGACTATAATCTATAGCGCCCCTATAGACCACAATGCCGACAAAAAACAAAAATCATTTTGGCTATGAACCACAATGTCGTTAGATGCCATAATGTGGACCATAGCATTGCCTATTTTATTGTCCACGCAAAATACTATCAGAGTAACCTGAAATCCCAAAATCTCAAATCGAGAACACCAATCATTGGACATCAAAATTTATTGAAGTTAAAATTGAAAAATAAATATATGGTAAAAATATATGTTGTCACCAATTGCACAAGAAAATTCGATATACTGCAACCTCAGACCAAAAGAAATCAGCATACCGAATCCTAAAAATTGGCTTGAATTTAAAAGATAAATAGTGAAGCATCAAATGAAAAACTACAAAGAATAGTTACACATCCCTAATTTCTAGAACTTATAAATCTAAAAATTGAAATTCAACTCTTACCTTAAATCGAGAATTTTGAAGTGCACTTCAAACATTGGTCGATCCGATAAAAAATAACTCTAGAGGAGGTAGGACCCTACTGATTTTTCAACAAAAAAATTTGATCAATTTTGAGTTTTAGATCATTTTTACTGCAACAACATGCAAGATTCTAATTGATTTCATCCTAAAGCTCACCTCTCTTCATTTTCTCCTTTTCCCCAAACTAGTGCGAATCAACTGAATTTTTATGTAAGTTAGAAGTAGGTAACGGAACTAACAACCATGAATGAAAATATAGCTCAACTAGGTTAAGTAATATTTTCTAAACCAAGGATGGACAAAGTGAAAATCGGCCTAACCTTGAGGGGTAAAGTGTAGTTATTCCTAAAAATTATTATTATAAAATATTCTAATAATATTATAATATAATATCATATTATACTAATATTAAAGTATTATAATATAGTACAAGAAATATAATAATATTTTAATATAGTAATGATTGTAATGTGAAGTTATTGTAATATATTATTTTATTTTATTTAATAATTATATTATAATATATTATTAAAATATAATATAACTATTTATAGGATTTTATAATATTATTATGTTATCTTGTTATACACTGCATATATATTTTAATTATAATAATATTTTTATATAATTATAATAATTATTTTTATTTTAATATATAATATTATAATATTAAATACTATTGTTTTCATGTTTTAACACGTGAGCTTCAAATCTAAAAATAGTTTGCCAATTTTTGATAAGCAAAATATTTTAAAAAGCTTTTAAATCAAAATTTTTGAATAACCTTTTTAATAGTTTTTGGTAGAGCTAGCGAGCCCTTCTAAAATTTTGTACCAAGAAAGCCGCCATGGAGGCCTGCAAGCTTTGGGTCCAGAAGAATAGAGAATTCGTCCACTCGTTGGAATCGTTGGCCAACATGGGCTCCAATCTCTACTCCTCTTTTCCTTCCCGCTTCTTTCCCCTTCAGTCTCCTAAGGATCCTTTATTCGGGGTCAAAAAAAGTTTCACACCTTTTAACCGTTTCTCCTCTCTTTTCCTAATTCAATGTGGAAAAAATAAATGCCCAGGGCATCACATGGCTTCTCTCGGAGTGCTTCTCCAATTTCGAGATCGGCCAATATTGCTGCTAAAATTCATTTTCTGACTTGATGATGACGCACGTCTAAATTCAAATAGTACTCTCTCGTCTAAGTAGACCTATAAGGCAATCTTTATGCAAAAAGCATGAAAAATGATCCCTGAAAAAGATTCTTCGACACTCAAGTCAATAAAAATATTCAGTAATCAGATGATAGAAGAAGGCTCCAATAGAAGGATCTTCCTTATTGACATATTTTTTCAGAAGAAATGACCTTTGTTAGAGTTTTTTTTGGGCTTAGATTGCCTTCGAAAGCGTACCTAGGGGTCCTGTAACTTGGTATTTGTATGTTGCCGAAGAAGTGAGCCGTTACCTGATTTTTTAAGCGTGTTTTAGAGAGTTGGCATCCGATAAGACCGAAATCCTAACGTTTACGAGGATCGATAGTCGATAGTTGATGAAGCTAACGGATGCTTTATCGAAAATTTGGAATCCCGTTGATCATTGATGGAGTACTGTATTTGACTTTTGTTTCCGTTTTGGAAAGCTCATTCTGTGATCATTGTGATCAGGGTGGTTCATCCTTCGAGATATCCGGCATGGTTTGAAGCAGCAATGACGCTTACGTTAAAGGGATGAGGATCGATCCTAGCAAAGTACTAAGATAGCTCGATCCTTCTGAGGCACTGAGATAGCTCGGTCTTACCGAGGTTCGGAGTCCGACTCTGGGTTGGCATCGAGACCGACGATGGCGTCAGTATTAACTCTGAAGTCGATGAGGAGACCGACTCTGGAGTAGGTACTGAGCCCGACTGGGCCAACTTCGGAGTCGATGCTAGGGCCGACTCTGGGACCGAATGGGTGCTGGGGCCGAGTCGGTACTGAGGTCGACTCTGGAGGCCGAGGCTGACTGGGGCCGAGTCCGGAGATAAGGCTGCCTTGGAAGCTGGGACTGAATTCGAAGATGAGGCTGCCTTGGGACTGAGTCGGTGTTGAAGCCGACTAGAACCGACTTTAGAGTCTGGGACTGAGTCTGGAGATAAGGCCACCTTGGCGGTTGGGCCACTTCCAGAAACGAAGCCGTCTTGGAAGTTAGGGCTGCCTCAACTTTCACCGTTAACTCACACGCGGCTTCATCAGCGATATCACATGGCAGTTTATCTTTTTTTCAAACATGATAATGTTAAAAACTGAAAGTGACTTTAGCCTTTTCATCATATACATAGATTTAGGCAAAATAACAATTTTACCCCCGCATAAGCTTAGAAGCAAGGTTTTGTGAAATTTCGGTAACCTATGCTTCTTCTCGTTATCTTATACTATCTATAAGGAAGAGTTCTGTTTTCCATCTTTAGGAGTTATCTATGGTCTTTGGAAGCTCTCTTTCTGGGTTTTGATTTGTTTTGGGGAAGAGATTACGTGTTAAATATGCAAAATTTCGGGGAAAAACTGGATTTTGAGCACGGGCAATTGAGGTTTTTGAGTTGCTGATACAGTATATGCGTTTTTGGGCGTACTCAGTGCTGTGAACCAGTATATAATTGATACGACGCCGACCGAAGACCGTCCTCTGGGTTCTGGGGATTCATTTTCATGGCCTCTATACGTCTCTGTGCTTAAAGATATAGAGACGGTGGTCGAAGTGTCTGCCCAATACTTTGTTGGTGATGAGGGCAAGTGGGATTTCATTGCCTTCTTGCATCTGTTTCATTGCCTCTATACGTCTCTTTTTCCTTATTGGGGTTGTGGCATTGGGATAATTCAGGGCATGAGTTAGGTTAGGGGGATACAAGATGCTCTTGCAAGGAGGGGAGTTGGTGGATGCCGATAAGGGGCCTGATGTTTCGGGTGTCCATCATGGTGTGATTGGGAATCCTGGAAGGCCTGTTGGATATCTTGGACCTGGTTATATGCCAGAATATCATGGCTACATGCCGAAGAATCTTCAAGGAAAAGCTATGAATGCATTGAACCAGTTTGGGGAGAATGAAAAAATGGCCTCGGAACCAGGGCTGCTGAAAATTGAAAAGGCTTCGAAGGCCTTCAGAATCTCCTGGTATTATGCTAACTGTTTCTGCTGATGGTCATACATTCTATCCATTTTAGATCTTTTGGTACATTTTCCATCTGCAAGCTGGAAGACTATTTTACAGCCTGCCTTTTGTTTTTGCAGCGTTGCCATTTAAAAATTGACACTTTCTAACGTTTGGTCCAAGAAGGGGCTTTCTGCCAGGCTATTTGTCATGGGCGAGGCACTTTTTATCTTGAGACCGCTTATATATGTTCTCTTTATTAGGAAATACGGGACTAGATCATGGACGCCTTGGTTAATTTCACTAGCTGTGGACCTCACTGGAATGGTTGTTCTTTCTTATGCTACAAGTCAAGGTCATAGCGGTGGAGATAAATTTTATCAGCTCTCTTCCTCGGAAAAAGATGAGGTGAGCATAGCTTAATGTTTTCCATGGGAAGTTTATGCTACGTCCTTCATTTTGAGATATTGTGAGTAAAATTTCCTTGGTGATAGATTTCTTTTGTTGCTAACTCAACTCAGCTCAACTCAACTCATCTAAGCCTTTTCTCAACTATATGAGGTCGGCTACATAAATATGCTTCATCCACTGGCTCTTTTAGGACTAAGTCAAGGCTCAAATTACACGTTCTAGCCTTTGCATGGTTTGATTTAGTAGATTCATGTTTTAAGGGATTTGATGGAGTTTTACACTGGCTGTTAACTACCTAACGCAACCCTTCTTCTTTACCCAGGCTTAAGACCGACCTTGACAGGTTTCTTTGTCGTTAACTTCATAGTTATTAATCCCTTTTTTTATTTGTGCTTACTATTGTTTTCTCCATAGTTAAATGGATTGCTTAACGGGTGAGCCCTTCCTTATTTCTGGATGCAGCTAAATTTGTAGAACTTATGGAGGGTGCTCAAACACGATACACATACACATCAGGTTCATGATCAGCAAAATGTCTCATGAAACCCAGGGGCTTTCATGCTGAGATGTCATGACAGGTTGGTTCTCCTGATATTCTGGCACATGCACTTTGATGAATTAAGTTATCCATGCAGATCAACGCATTCATCAGTTCATGTGCCTTCTGCAATTTATAATGTCAATTATTGTGTACAAGTTGCTTGCTTAACCCATTTTTAACATGTTCCTAGAAGAACATCTGCATTTGAACCAGACATTTCAGCAATGTAATCAAAGAATACACACAAATCTCATGAAATAAAAATCTATAAACAAGATATCATTTTCAGCATTCCAGATTTGTATGCAGATATAATGGACTCGCATTTTGACCACTATCTTGTTTGGCTTGGGAACAAATTATCGAACAGATTCTGTAATTATAATAGAAATGTAAATTTTGTGTTACTAATTAATTTTAATCATTGTTTTTTTTTGAGATGTTGTTCCAGGAGAAATTGTTTAAACTCAAGGCAACATGCCTACAGTATGATCGCTTCTGGGGGAGAGATCCATGAAACTTCTAAAGATAGAAAGAAAGACCCCATAAGTTTTGCAAATTGACAAATTTTCTTGAAATCCTCTGTTGCGTGGACGGTGAACTCTTGCATTGTTAGCGAAGGAATGGATGTGTGATTCACACATTCTTTCAGCATATCAACTGGTTTACTGGACACAAACTTGTTTGCTGAAAACATCTCTCTCTCTCTCTCTCTCTCTCTCTCTCATTCAAGATGACCACCTGCATTACATATTTAATAGTAATATAATTAATCTTCCCTTGCTGTGTTCCATCCAATGAAAAGTCCTATGTTGATATCTTCACCGTGGATAAATGTTGTCAGTGTTGTCAAAGGCGCTCACATTCATGATGTCCCGATTTTTTGGTGAGGAGCTAGCTTGTCAGATTCTTTCTATCATGCTCATACTAGGGTATACATCTGATACCAATTATAGAAGAGATCATGCTCTTTCAGTGCTCCGACTAGGGATCTCATGAAGATATACAGGCCACAACCCCAGCATACGTTGGATGCAGCGTGGATATAAAAGCTTCCCATCCATCTCAGGCTTCAGCTCTTTATATGGAAGCTTGCATGGGACTACCTTCCTACTTGTTCTTTACTCTTTGAGAGGGGACTGACCATCCAACCTACTTGCCCATTGTGTGATCAGAATGACGAGACTACTGTTCATGCCATCTTTACCTATTCCAGAGCGAGACAGATCTGGCAGATGATGAGATACCAGCTAAGGGAGGAGGGCACGACCTATTGGTGGACCCCTTTCCTGAGCAACATCCGGAGGGGTAACCAGCAGCAGGAAGCCTTTTGGGTTATCACAGCTTATCAAATATGGGTATCGCAGAATCAGCTTATTTTCACTAAAGACATTGTCTCTCCCCATAGGATTGTACAGAAATCCATATCCTTATCTACTGAATACACTCTCCATCGCTCTACTAATGATTCTGACAGCTTTAGTCACTGGGCTTCCCCCGCTGCTTCGGTAGCGAACCGACATATGGTATTTATTTCTTGGGAGCCCCCTCAAGGTCTGTTAAAATCAACTTCGATTGGAATGTTCGGGGCAGATTAGTAGGTTCAACATTTATTGTTCGTGAGATCGATGGAGCAATACTGGCGGCGGATGAAATTGGCCTTCTAGATTCCTCTGTTCCCTTGGCTGAGCTTTACACAGCTTGAATTGGCATTTCCTATGCTACTAAGATCCTTCACACTCAGAGTCTCTTCATTGAGGAGGACTCCGTTACTGTCATCCAATGGCTTCGACATGACTGCTATGATCATGCTCCAATCAACCCTTTCCTCCAATGACATCAGGTCTACCATGTGGCATGTGCACAGATTTCAGATCTGTCATATTTATCAGGAAGCTAACTTTGCGGCAGACTGGATGGTGGCCTCTATGGCCCAAAATTCTGGATTTTGATTTTGGAAACAGAGAGATCCATATCCTATTGTACTTAAACAAATCCTATTCTCTGACTTATCGGGGCTGACTTGCATTAGACTAGTATGATTGTCTGCTTATAAAAAAAAAAAAGTTGCTCATATTCACAATCCTTAGGCAAGGTGGGCTTACCATGCGAGGCGTAAGTGACTGCTTGGGACAAAGCAAGAAACACTTGAGCGAGTGCCTTTCCAATGTCCAGCATTATTCCTCGTCTTGTTACACCCGTTCTTTCATAGCTCCATTAGCTTTATTTTGATGTAGATTGCGGCTTATCTGGGCCTTTATAAATAAAATGTTACCATATTGTTGTTAAGTGGTTTACATTTTTGTGATGTTTTGTTTAGAAATATGGAAAATATTTGGTGAAGTGGTATTTTGCTGTCATGTTTTGAACTTTTAAGCTAATTTAAGATGTCTAGTGGTTTATTTTTTTGAATTTTGTTTAAAAACATATTACAGGAAGTGGTATTGGGGTATAGTGTTTTGAAAGATTTGAAACGTCTAATATAGTACAGTGAAGCGGAGAGGTTCTCAGCTTTTCTTCTTCTCAGGTCATGTATAAATATGTATTAAATAACATTTAATGTGAAGAGTTATTCTTCACCTAAAATATTTTTTTATAAATTATTTAATTAGTTCATTTGGTACAGTAATATCATAGTATTTTCTCATGCCATTGACTGTGGTTCAATTATCTAAACATGTATAACTCTTATTTTACATAAAGCTATTAATTATTTTCTTTTCTTATCTTTTTCTAATGGATAATAAGGCTAGGGTAGAACCTTATTATTTTTTTTTTTTAATTTTTTTTTTTTTCCCCTTTTTTTCCAGTAAAGAAGGAAGCAAGGCTAGATTTTTAAAATCATTTTTTAGTTTTTTTCTTTTTCTCACCCTTTTCTAGTGGAAAATAAGTTTTCTTTATGACGTTCATTTTACATCAAGCTATTATTTTTTTTTATTTTTCCTATCAAACATAATTTAACCTAATGCATATATTTTATTTATCTTATCTTTAATTTTTAAATTTAATAATATAAAATTAAAAAAATTAATTTATATTTTTATTTATCTTATTAATCATAACAGTGCCTCTGCACTATAAGGTATATACCTTTTAATATCTAATATTTAAGTGACTGTGATTTAGGATTTTGAAACCTTAATAATTAATCTTATGTTATTTGTATCTGTTTTTAGATACAAGATAATATTCATAATAAAACTATATAATTCATCGTAAATTAGCACCTCAATTTCTTTAGGCGAGCGCCTATTTGACATTTAGTACCTTGGGCAGTATGAAAAAGTCTTTTTGTATCGCATGCGGTATAGGATGCATGCATATGGTGAGAATATTTTAATTTTTTTGCACGATAAATATGACCATATGTGTATGCTCGTATGTACAGCTCAATCAACGTGCATGATACGCAAAGAATTTTTCTGGGCAATATAGGGTTGTTGTCACCTTGAGTATGGCTTTGCTTTTGACAACTTTGAACATTATTCCCTCTCTGTGGGTCCATGTAACTTTACTAGAACCAATGCCACAATGTAGATATTTTGACTTTACACATTATTTCTTGTTACCGTGTCTTGAATCTCTACCCATGGTGGCTGTTTCCAAATAGATACTTTGCTTGTGATTGCTGAAGAGGTTTTTTTCCCCACCTTCTAAGTTTTAGTTAATTAGCTTGCTTTATTCATTGATTGCATCTTCAAAAGCCTATGTATAAGTCATTGATAAAGATTCAATAAATTACATGGACTAACGGTTCATTATTCAACAAGTTCTCTTGTATTATCATTGTTGCTGTTGAAATCTGTCCTTCGACTCGGGCACGATCGGACTCTGGAACGGGCTCCCTCCTGAACGAACCTGCAAAACAGTCCTCACACGAAAGGCATTGGGGGTGGCCCTCCGTGGAAGACTCTCCGACGCTCAAGTCAGCGGGGATCGGCAATCAACAAACAAGAGGAGAGGCTCTCGCTGAAGAGTCTCTCCAAAGGTGGCCTTTCGAGAGCTCTGAGCAGAGCGCTAATGGCAAAAAATAGGAGAAGCCAAGGCAGAATGAGAGTGTGCCAGTGAGCAAGTGCGCATACCTGAGGAGTCGGCAGACGACTCTATTTATAGAGGATCACCTGATTCCCTGGGCGTCGTGGGTCCAAAAGTCGTTAGGATTTGAATCCAGTTTATTATGAGGTCAGTAAGATTCGTATCTTGTTGATTAGAGGATCGACGGCTGGGAGAGCTGGTTGATGTCTCGAGATTTGGCGAGTATATAGGCTCCAGGGCTCTAGGCCACTTTCGTAGGTCCTAGGCCACTTTCAGATATGATTTCTGTTTGAAATTTATGGATTTGAACTCTCCCGCGCCAAATTCCGTAGAGGTTCTTGAGTGCCCGGGTCTAGTCGGGGCATAATAATGACTCGGCTGTCGAGGCATAGTCGGATAGCTCGACCGGGGCCGAGAGAGATGATATAGCTCGGCTGAGGCCGAGAGATGATATAGCTCGGCTGAGGCTGAGGGACGATATAGATCGGCTGAGGCCGAGAGATGTGATCCGCGCCTTAGGAATTCTTGGCTCGGTGAGGGGCTAAGGCGCCCCGATTTACTACGGCTGACTTATCTCTAGCGGGTATTGTTCAGCACGTGGAAGTCAGGGTTGATCCTAGCCCCTTGCATAATTATTTATGCAACAGCGATTTTACCCCTCAACACATGCCCCCCACTTCCTGGTTCGAAGCGTAGGTTCGGGCGTAGGGAGTAAACTCCGGGTGACACGATCTGAGTGGGTTTGGATTTGACAGCATGTGTAATGGTGCTCTAATTAGCGCTGTGTGGCCGTCTTGCCTTTATGGAATGGAACCATCGCTTCCTAGGGGCAACGGTTGGGGAAGCGCCACGTAGCAAATCCCGATTTTCACGGCGCCTGCAGCGGCGGTTCCGGGCGTTTCGATCAAGATGCCTTATCTTTTTTTTGAGGTGGTTTCCTTCGGGGAGAAGTAAAGTCGAAACAACGCCATTCCTATTCACCGTGCCCTTTCGTCCCCTCCTAGAGAATTTTTTTCTTCTGCTTTCTTTGCAACGTCATTCGGTGCTTCTTGCGACCAACAACATGGCGAGTCCCAACAACATGATTTCAGAGATTACTCCCGGAGATCTGGGGAAAATATGCCAGAGGTATGGCATTCCCTCGGACATCGTCCTGCGGTTGCCGGAGCCCGAGCACATGGTCTCGCAAGAGCTGGAGGGCGGGATCTTTCTTTACGAAGATAGCCTGAAGGCAGGCCTCCGATTTCCTCTTCATCCCTTAGTAAAAGAGATCATGAGATTCTACAACATCTGCCCAACAATGGTGGTGCCCAATAGTTGGTGGAGTATCATCGGGTTTATCTCGATGTGCAAAAGGTTTCAAGTAATAGCGACCCTGCCCCTGTTCCGTGTTTGTCATCAACTGATGTCTGGGAGGGGCTCGGAGTGGTCCTATGTTGGACCTCGGAAGTCATTCAGGGCGATCATGGATAAACCGTCGTCCATAAAGGAATGGAAGGTTTGATTCTTCATCATCGAAGGGAACATTGGTTCCAGCTTCCCGCAAGGATGGGGAAATCCTGTTAGAGATGTAGAGGCGCATCCGGCCTTGTCCGAACAGGAGAGGGAGGACCTAGGGGTCCTTCTTGCTAGTCGAATGCTATCGGCCAATGTTTTACTATCGGAGGAAGCCCTTTTCGCTGCTGGGCTTAGCCCCATTGATCGTAAGGTAAGTCTCTTTCTTTCTCCCCTTCATTGATTTCATTCAAGCGAGAATACCTCGATCTGATTGTTCGGTTACTGCGCTTGCAGCCAAGAAATCTACGCTGGAGGGTCGCATAAGGAAAGAGTTGGGTAAGCGTCCGAGAGAGGTCAATAGGGTCGAAAGACGCAAGCCTGAGAAGAAGGTTCATCTTTCTGGAGATCACTCGTCGGAGACATCAGCCAGAAAAGAGGGCGTGGGAGTGCCAGCGGTGAGAGAGGGGTTCTCTCCGTTGAGGGAAAAAGCAATAGCCGTGATGGAGGAGCGAAGATCGGAGGAGGACTTAGAAAGGGTTGCCGAGATCCCTTGTCCTCTGGTGGTGGAGATAGTGGATAGCCCGGGGAGACTCCGTTGGAAGTTCAGGGTGAGCCTGTCGTCGAAGAGTCTTCCTTGGATGGGTTAGAGGGCAATGACGTTGGGCTACAGGCAATGGATGTTCGGGAGGAGTCTTCTACCGGAGAGCTTCCTCTTGAGGGGGCTAGAGGTGCTGGGGAACAAGTTGAGGCTTCGGTGGAGTCCGCGGGGGAGGAGCAGGCACCGGCAATGAAGGGGGGCCTTTGAGTGAAGGAGGACAGGACGATGACCCTCCAGCTAAAGTTTCCCCTGTCGAAGCCTTGGGAAGATTGAGGCCGGGGCTGGCCGAGGTATCTGATGAATTGCAGGCCAGGCTTTTGCTGGAGGAGGCCAGGAAATTGAAGGCTTTTCAGTCTAAGATTGTTCGGGCTGGCTCCTCGAGTGGGCTGCCTGGTGGTCCGGGCTCGGCTATCGAGGAAGCATTTTTGCTTTGATGAAGTCGGCATTATATCCGAGCGTTGGTCCCTCGACGAACGAGTTCACGGACCTGGATCTTATCGACGCTGCTTTTGGTCAACGAAACGTGACGAAGGATGTTCATCTTCTCCCCGATATCGACAATCCCACCCTCATGGGGTTAGCTAGGTCTTACACTTCCCGGGTGAGTTGCTATTCCAAAGTACCGGGTGTTTTCTGGTGACTTCGATCGCGCTTTCTTATTTGAGTTTTGTTTTGCAGAGTGCTCTGATCAATAGGGCTCTGTGCTGGCGTTTGAGCCTGGCAACAGGGGCCAGCGTTCAGGCTAAGAGAGTCAGTGCTGAGCTCCGACTGCTAGTAGAGGCATCTGACAAATTTAAGCGACTCCTGGACACCGCTAACAAGAACTTGTCAGTGGCGAGAGGGTTGCACCGGGCCGCCCTCGACGACGTATCCAAATTAAAGCTTAAAGTTGAGGAGCTACACGGGCTCAGGGCAAGGTATGATGAGGTATGCTCGGAATTATCACAGGCTAGATCCAGGCATACTGAGGAAATGGAAACTGCTAAGAAGCAGTTTAATGAAAGTTGAGACAGGCTGAGGAGAGAAGCTGCTGAGGAGAGGAGTCGCACGAATAGGATGCTCGGTGAGTCAGAAGAAAAGATCTGGCAGCTGCAGCATTGCATTATCGCTAAGGACGATAGGATCAAGTGGGATCAGGAGAGGATGTCCAAACTCGACAATGAGCTCTCCTAGTCCAGGGAAGAAGTTAATAGTAGGCAATCGAGGATTAACGACCTCAAGGACCGAATAGAGCAGGTTAAAGCCGACAAGCTAAGGGCCTTTGGCAAGGTCGAAGAATTGACCAGGAGATTATCTCGACGAGAGGAGGAGGTATAGCCCAGCCTTTTTAATTTTCTTTGTCGGCTCACTGTTGCATTGACTAACTCCACGTTGGCAGATGGAGAAGGCGAGGCTCGAGGTTCGAGGTCAATTAGAAAGCCTACAAGAAGAACTAGTGTCGAGCCATCGGAGGAGCTTGGAGCTCGAAAGGCAGGTTACTGAGGCTGAAGAGCGAGTCACCTCGGTTCGAGGTCAAGTCGCTGAGGTTGAGAGGCATCTCGCCATACTTTGGGGCGAACAAGATGCAACATGTGCCGAGGCTTTCCAGCTCGGCGAGGAGGAGACCCGAACTAAAATATCCCGAGAGCATCCGGAGTGGGACCTCTCTTTTCTGGATGTCGAACCCTTCAAGGCCTAGACCCCAGGGGCTGAAGAAACCGTGTACGAAGATGTCTCAGACGTCGATCTGGACGCTATCTTGGGTTCAAGTGAGTCTGCAACTTCCGAGGGACACTTCAAGCCTACCGCCGAAGGAATGACAACTTTAAAAGTGGGCAAAATGAGCCGAGCCTCTCCGGGTGTTGTTGAGGACACTGCTGGAACTGATCCAGCTCCTGATCCTTGAGGATCATTTGTGTGCTTTTGTTTTTCAGACATGTAATTTGGTTAAAATTTTCAATGGATGGGTCTTTTGTCTCCATCTGCTTAATCACCTCTTTTGGCTGATCTTTTATCTTAAGTTTTCTTCTGGCTGCGAACGAATTATGACTCATTCGCTATCTTGGGCCAGTTTGGCCCGGACTAAGCAAATATCTCGGTCGAAGCCGAGGTATAAAATGGTTCGGCAGCGGTGTAGGATGACTCGACCTGACATGGCCAAAATTGCCGCAATATCCTGGTTAAGTTCGTGGTCGGGTAATTCAGCCTGTCCAAGACGAGGAAGCGGGTGCGCTTTTGGAGGGAGTTTGGCCTTGGGAAAAAGGGGGGCGCATCCCGAGCGCTGTGGTGTCGTTAATAAATCCCTTCGGAGAGGGGGCGGGACTCTTCGTTTCCTGCGGGCGCTGATTGAGATGACGCGTGGCGGATTTCCTAGAATTGGAATCAATGGCCTGGGCGACCGGAATGCTCGCCAGAAGCAGTTTAAATACTGATGGGGGTATGCCATTGTTAAACATCTTCTCTGCTGATCTTCTGTTGGCCTATCCAAGCTTGCGACAGCAGGATGGCTTCCGGAGGTGAAGGGAGGTCTACTGGAACCCCAAGTAGTGGCATTGGCGGCAGTGGGGGGCTCCACTGGGGCCGTACGACAATAACTATCGACGGGGAGGTCTTGGCCTCACTGCTCGCAGATCGCGAGCAAATCCGGAGGACGGCCAAGCGATATCTGGCCGTTTCTATGAGGGAAGTCGAGCTCCTTTGCCGTGTCAACAACCGGCTGGAGGGGGAAGTAGCATCCCTTCGACGAAAGGTCACCGAGTCAGCTCGGCGTGGGGAGGGTTCGGCGGCTCCCGGAGAAGATGATAAGGCCCAGTGAGGGCTCATGTATCTTTTTCTTTCTTTTTTGCCCTTTTTGTGATGAATGAAAAAGAGGATTTTTGCAACTTTCGTATCCGCTGTTATCTCCAAATGTTTGTTCTTATCACTTGGCCTTGGCCAAGATTTTTGATAAGTGACACTCTTCGGCTCTGGCCGAGGCTTTTAACAAGTAACACACTTCGGTTTTGGCCGAGGCTTTTAATAAGGAATGGAGATGCACTTCGGCTTTGGCCAAGGCTTTTAATAAGGAATGGAGATGCACTTCGGCTTTGGCCGTGGCTTTTAATAAGTAACGCAATTTGGCTTTAGTCGTGGCTTTTAATAAGTAACGCACTTCGGCTTTGGTCGAGGCTTTTATTCTTTGGTACTGGCCGGGGCTTGTAACTTGTAAGCTACCCGAATCTGGTCGAAGTTTTCTTGGCTCTTCGGTCCGGCCGGGGCTTATAAGCTGCCCGAATCCGGATGGAGCTTTAGGGATTGCTTGATCCGGTCGGGGCTTGTAAGCTGACCGAAACCGAACGATATTTCTTTGACGTTGGTTCGGCTGGGGCTTGTAAGCTGCCCGAAACCAAACGATGTTTCTTTGACGTTTGGTTCGGCCGGGGTTGTAAGCTACCAGAAACCGAACGATGTTTCTTTGATGTTTGGTTCGGCCGGGGCTTGTAAGCTGCCCGAAACCGAACGATGTTTCTTTGATGTTTGGTTCGGCCGGGGCTTGTAAGCTGTCCGAATCCGAGCGAGGTATCTTTGACGTTTGGTTCGGCTGGGGCTTGTAAGCTGCCTGAATCCGAACGAAGTATCTTTAACGTTTGGTTCAGCTGGGGCTTGTAAGTTGCCCGAATCCGAACGAAGTATCTTTGACGTTTGGTTCGGCCGGGGCTTGTAAGCTGCCCGAATCCGAACGAAGTATCTTTGACGTTTAGTTCGGCCGGGGCTTGTGAGCTGCCCGAATCCAAACAAAATTTTGCATATCACACAGCTCCCTGCTGCACCGGGAGCGCTCAGCCATACTGAGCCTTTGCGAAATGTAATTTGGCCTAGCCGAGATATGTAGCTCTGGCTCAGAGCTCGGCCTAGCCGAGGTATGGAGATTTGGATCAAGGAGATAGCTCGGTTGTGCCGAGAATGGATGTGTAAACGACACCTGCTTTCTATTACGACCTTTCAAGAAAAACGTTCGTAGCGGTCGTGCCGTGGATAATAGAAACAAGATGTCAAAGCTGTAAATGGGGCAAGTCTATAGAGAGCGTACTCTATTGGTGATATATGCGGAGGTTGTTGAACTCCACGTTCGGGAAACAAATTTTCCATCCAAATACTGGAGCTTGTAGGTGCCGGGTCCGACGACTTTGGCCACTTGATAAGGGCCTTCCCAATTTGGCGACAGCTTTCCTTGTTCTAGTGGCTTGGAGACGGATGCTTTCCGGAGGACGAGATCGCCGGGCGAGAAGGATTTTCCTTGGACTCTGGAGGCGTGGTAACGAGCCACTCTTTGCTGGTATGCAGCTACTCTGATTCAAGCTTTCTCTCTGATCTCTTCCACCAGGTCGAGATTGGTGCGAAGTTGCTCGTCGTTAGCTTCCTCTAAGTAGATCTCCACTCGCGGAGAAGGGAGTCCTACCTCCACAGGGATGATGGCTTCCATGCCAAAGGCCATCCAGAACGGGGTCTCACCGGTGGGGATTCTCTGGGTAGTACGGTAGGCCCATAGGACGTGATGAAGTTCATCCGCCCATCTGTCTCGGGCTCTGGCGAGCCAAGCTTTGATTCCTTGAAGCAGGGTCCGATTAGTTACTTTGGCTTCTCCATTAGCTTGTGGATGCCCCACCGATGTGACCATCTAGCAATGGTACCCGACGTCCGAATAGACCAAATATATGCAAAGCAATATTCAGGAACCTAGGCTATGATTATCGTATAATTCATCCCCTTGTCCTAGTACTCAGGGCGAATACGGAGTTAACTGCCAACTCCGAGTAAATCACCCAAGTATGTTTCAATGCAATGAATCTTGTGACACCTCACAAAGATTACCTTGGCCAAGGTTTTGCTAAATTGAAACATAGTTCGAGCACTCTCTTTAACACTTAGAGTGGATAATCCCATCTTGACTCATCACTGACCCAATAAGTACTTGACTGCACCCAGCAACCTTCCGTCACCGGATTAGAAATCCAGGTGGTCCAGTGCCTAAGTACAGTGAGTTGCTTATCAAGTCAACATGATAGTCTCATGTCAAAGGGACACTTATACCCATTGCCTTTCTGTGAGTTGCTCCATTCAGTTGAGCACTCAGTAGAGGTGAGTCACTATTCAGTGAATGTACTCTTACACTCACCCGCATGTCATACCAGTGTTACACACTCTTGGTTTAAGAGAATAAACCAACCCATATGGCACACAACGACCTACACTTGATTATATCGTCATCCTAGGTAACAACATATCATTTGGCCGCGAACAAATTTAAGAGTTACTCAACAATTCCTCCATTGTCGAATATATGTAACTCTAAGGACTACAACATATTGGAATTCTACTGGAAGATGTAAACTATATGCTGTACTACCAAAATAGACTTTTATTTTTGAATAAATCATGTACATTCACATCAACTCATAACCGTCTACAAGCTAGACGATTGGCTGTAGGACACATTTCCTAACAACTCCCAAACTATAGCCAATCGGAACAGTATCTAATACCCATCTTCCACTTGTGTTCATTGAACTCCTTGATTCTGAGTGCTTTAGTCATTGGGTCAGCTAGGTTTTCCTTTCCGTCGATCTTCTGAAGGTAGATGTCACCTCGTTCCACGATCTCTCGTACAAGGTGATAGCGGCACAACACATGCTTAGTTCGTTGATGTGACTTTGGCTCCTTGGCTTGGGCAATTGCTCTCGTGCTGTTACAGTATACCAGGACGGGACTCTCCAAGGCAGGTACCACTCTCAGCTCGCCCAAGAACTTTTGTAGCTATACAGCTTCCTTTGCTGCATCTGATGCTGCAATGTATTCAGCCTCGCATACTGAATCTACCACTGTGTTCTGCTTGGAACTTTTCCAGCAGATCGCTCCTCCATTGAGGGTAAAGATAAATCTGGATATGCTTTTGCTGTCATCTCTATCTGACTGAAAACTAGAGTCAGTGTACCCCACTAGTTTTAAGTCAGGTTCTCCATAAATAAGCCATTGGTCCTTAGTATTTCTCAAATACTTAAGGATGGTTTTTACCACCTTCCAATATGCTTCACCTGGGTTAGACTGGTACCTACTCACTATCCCTAGTGAGTGTGCCACGTCTGGTCTTGTACATGTCATAGCATACATGATAGAACCCACTGCCGAGGCATACAGAATTCTACTCATGTACTCTCTCCTTAGGAGTTGTCGCACAATCCTTCTTGGAGAGAGTAATTCCATGGCCTATCGAAGATAGCCCCTTTTTGAATTATCCATGCTGAACCTCTTCAGCACAGTCTCAATATACATGGACTGGGACAATCCCAGCAGCTTCTTAGATCTATCCCTATAGATCTTCATCCCTAGGATGTAAGAAGCTTCTCCCAGGTCTTTCATGGAGAACTGAGACAGCAACCAAACCTTTATTCCCTGTAGTAGGGATGTCATTCCAATCAAGAGAATGTCATCCACATATAGTACAAGAAATATAACTATGGAACCATTTGCCCACTTATACATGCAGGTTCTTCTCCATTCTTAATGAAGCCATAAGTCTTGATACATTTATCAAAACGTTTATTCCAACTCCGAGAAGCTTGCTTGAGTCCATAGATGGACTTATGAAGCTGCATACTTTTGACTCGTCTATGATGTGAACCCTTCAGGCTGTATCATATACACCTCCTCTTCGAGCTCTCCATTTAGAAAAGCCGTTCGGACATCCATTTGCCAGATCTCATAGTCAAAATGTGCAGCTAGAGCAAGCATAATCCGAATGGACTTGAGCATTGCTACAGAAAAAAGTCTCGTCATAGTCAATACCATAACGCTGACGATACCCCTTAGCAACCAGACGGGCTTTATAGGTCTCCACCTTCCCATCTGCACCTCGTTTCCTCTTGAAAATCCATTTACACCCTATGGGTTTTACCCCTTCAGGTGGATCAACTAGTGTCCATACACTATTAATCTCCATGGATTCCATTTCGGACTTCATGGCCTCTAGCCATTTCTCAGAGTCAGATCTCTGCAGCGCATCCATATAGGTGATTGGGTCCTCATCGTTCTCATCGAGTTCGATGGGATCCCCGTCACGGACCAAGAAACCGAAGTATCTGTCCGGCTGACGTGGTACTCTACCAGATCTCCTTAATGGTACCTCAACGGGCTCCGGGTTTGAACCAATCAAAGCCGGTTCCATAGCGGTTTCTGAGTGTAAAGGTACTTCTCCTTGTCGAACTTCATTAAGTTCAACATTAGCCTTAGCACTTCCAGTAAGATACTCCTTTTCTAAAAAGGTGGCTCTCATACTGACGAACAACTTTTGCTCTTCAGTGTAGTAGAAGTAGTATCCTTTAGACTCTTAGGATATCCAACAAAGAGGCATTTGTCAGACCTTGGTCCTAGCTTGTCTGTCAATAATCTCTTGACATAAGCTGGACACCCCCAGACCCTAAGGTGTGTGAGCATCGGCTTACGCCCCGTCCATATCTCATATGGAGTTTTAGCAACAGATTTACTAGGGACCCTGTTAAGAATGTAACAGGCCGACTCAAGTGCGTAGTCCCAAAAGGAGATAGGCAAACTAGCAAAGCCCATCATGGACCGAACCATATCTAATAGGGTTCGATTCCTCCTTTCAGACACACCATTTAACTGGGGTGTCCCTGGAGGTGTCCATTGAGAGAGAATCCCATTCTCCTTTAGATATGTCAAAAACTCATTAGAAAGATATTCACCTCCTCGATCTGACCGAAGAATTTTAATATTCTTTCCAGTTTGTTTTTCTACCTCACTACGATATTGTTTGAACATTTCAAACGATTCAGATTTATGTCTCATTAGGAAGACATAACCGAACCTGGAGTGGTCGTCTGTAAATGTAATGAAATAGCTAAACCCTCTCATAGAGGCAGTATTCATAGGTCCACAAACATCCGTATGTATGAGGCCTAGAATCTCTTTGGCTCTTTCACCTTTTCCAGTAAAAGGTGACTTGGTCATTTTCCCAAGAAGACAGATTCACAAGTTTTAATTGATTCACAATCAATGTCATTGAGGATGCCCTCTCTGACTAACCTGCTTATCCTGTTCTTGTTTATATGACCTAGCCTACAGTGCCAAAGGTATGAGTCATCGACATCATCTATTTTGGGGCGTTTGTTTGGAGTGCATAATACATTAACAGGCTGTGATAGAAGGTAAATTCCATTGCTCAATTGTCCACACATCATAGATACATCATTCACAATGATATTTAAAATATCTTTCTTTATTGAAAAATCATATCCTTCAATAGCCAACTGGCCTACAGAAATGACATTTAATAAAAATACAGGACAATAGTGACATTCACTAAGCAATATTTTATTAAATTCAAAATAAAGCTCCACGACTCCCAACGCCAGTACTGGAACTCGGCTTCCATCACCCACGTTTAGGAATCTTTCACCTTCTTTGAATCTTCTACTAATTCGAAGCCCCTGCAAAGAATTGCAAATATGAATTGGACTCCCGGTATCTAATACCCAATTAGTAGTATCACAGATAGAAAAATTACAAGGTGTTATCATATAAATACCTTGTCCAGCAACTCCTTGCTGGTTTTTCTTCTTAGGCCTGTTTGGATCCAGGGTTGCTATGTACTGGGGACAGTTCCTTTTCCAGTGACCCAGCTTCTTGCAGTAGAAGCACTCTGCCTGACTTTTGTCAGCCCTCTTCTTCTTGGTCTGACTAGGCCCAGCATGTTGCACCTTCTTTCTTTTATTTTTCTTCTTCATCCCTTTCTTAAGGTGATGACGACCTGCCCCGAACCTCCCACCAAGTTCACTGACTTCTTTTGAAGCTGGTGATCTTTCTCAAAAGTCTACAGTAGACCCAGCAAACCATGATAGTTTACTGCAGGCTTTGTCATTCTATAATGACTGAGAAAGTCCAGGTAGGAGCTAGGCAGGGAGTTCAGTATGGCATCCTTCCCAAGTTGCTCATGCAAAGAAATCCAAGTTTGCCCAGACGTTCTATCGTCTCGATCATGTATAGTACATGATCGGTGACAGAAGTCCCATCACGCATACGCGCGTTGAAGATGGCACTAGACATTTTGTACCTTTCAACATCGTCTGGCATCCGAAAGATTCCTTCAACATTTGGAATATTTGTTCCGGTTGGGCCTCCTCAAATTTTCTACTGAACTCATCATTCATAGAAGCTAGCATTATGCAGCGCACTGTGGTGCGGTCATTGGTCCACTTCAGATAAGTGTCCCTGACCACACCCCGCACATTAGGGGCTGGCTGCTCAGGTGCAGGATCCATTATCACATAAAGGATCCTCTCATGCTCTAGGACTATCCTAAGCCTTCGATACCAGCTATCGAAGTTTGGACTTGTCAGTTTATCACTGTCCAACAGTGACCGAAGCGACAGATTTGTAGACATTTCTGAAAGGAAAACCAAAAACTTATTAGTGTACATGATTTATTTAAACTATAGACTTGGACTTATAGTCTAAGGCCCTCCCACTATTTTATTCAGGTTGGTAGCCCCTACCTTCAACCCGAGAAATTACTCCTAATTTCTTAGTGGGTACTAGAACCCAGTAGACTACATATGAGCCCGACTTTGGCCGGCCCACCCACATGTATCTAAAGGTAGGTTCATAACCAATTGGTTCCCCAAACAATTTCTAGTAATTTATTTTGCCCCAGGTTGCATGCCAATCGGCCTTTGGGCCTCCTATTGGGTGTCCTGGTTAGGTCCAACCATTAACATGACATGTTCAAGCTTCTAACCAAGGAATTGGTCAAGTCCGACTTTGACCGGCCCACCTGACCATCGTTGAGAGAGTTGCATTGAACCATCATAATATGAATGATAATTTCAAAAACCAGATGAGTACCAGGCCTTTGGGCCTCCAATAATTATCTTAGCCATTGGACTCATTATCACTCTCTTAATGGGAGGCTATGACCTAATTATCCCCATAATTTAGTCACTTTAGGGACCTAATAATTTTAGAGGGTTTGATTAATTTGTGACACATGAATGACATGGACCAATTTAAGTATTCTCCCACTAAACCATTTAGTTGGGTTCATTAATTTGGTCCATGAGTACCTAAATCAGTCAAACTGATTATCCTTAGGAAGTATGGGTTAGCTCAAGTCAATAGGCTAGTCTAATCAAGTGCTGGGACCACTTAGCCAGGCTGGCTTGATCAAAAGGCCGAGTTGCGCCATTAACCATCTTGCCTAGACACCAGCTGATAATCAACTAGCCAGGTGAGAGGTAGTCACGACCTTGATCAGAACCTTTCTAGACACTAAGTGGTTGACCATACCCAATTAAATTTGCCTAAAGACTTGGGTGTCCACTGAGCCCCAAATCAAGTCCATTTAGATGTATGGACTGATCAATCTAATCTAATTAGATTGATCTAAAGAAAAGACCTAACTCAACATTTGATTAGATTCAATTTTCTAATTTAGTCCAATTCATCTAACCTTAGGTCTAACCAAATTAGAGAACCTGATTCATGTTAACCCAATTAGCCCATGATTTATGATCATGTCTTAAGGTCTTTAATTCATAATTCTAGATCTTAAGTTAACCCCTTTTCAAATTTGAACCAATTTCAATTTTGAGTTCTGATTTTGAAACATTTTCAAAATTTTTCCGTAAAACATTTTTACTTTCTTTCCTTTTTCTGTGATATGACTTTTACATAAAACAATTTTACTGTCATTAATAATTAAGATTTCATCAATTAAGATGTCTTAATGTTAATCTTATTAACATATCATCTTTAATTAATTTTGGATCTAATCAAAATTATCACAGAAATAAATTAATTCAGTTAAAACATATTTTAATCTTTCTTCTTCTGTTATGTACATCCGTTTATGGGTTCTTTCACAGTGGCACCCTACACGTCATAGGAAACCTTTCTTGAATAAGAAACAGAGGCTGTGAAACCTCCCTATGACCGGACGGTCTCGTGAATATACCCAATCCAAGATATAATAGAACACAACATGCAAGATCTACATTAGATCTACTTCTAAAACATATATTTAATCATCACTAAATAACTTTAACATGCTCTCATCATGCAAAACATTTAAATCTACTATAGATCTAAACTAATCATAATAAGATCTACTTTAGATCTACATTAGATTATTTATGCATAATAATATCAGATCTACTATGCTTATACATGCATTCCTAAGCCTTAACCATGCTCTGATACCATTTGTAGGGAAAACTTGCCTTTCATATGCACAGGATCTCAAGGTGGAAAGCATGTAATTCAATTTTAATATTCACATTGAATATAAATTAAAGCATATTAGCAAATCTAAAATTTAAGAGTATGTAAAAATAAGTTTAAAATAATACCTCTCGATGCGGAAGCTGTAGATGCGAACGTAGCAGATCGATCTGCAGGGAGAAGTTCCTACTCGTGTCTTGCAAGAGCCGCACGCGCCGCTCCTCTATATCACACACGCCAGGAAACCTTGAGACAAGGGATATGAATCAGAAGGGATGAGAACTCTTCTACAAGAGAGGAGTCCCTCTCTGTTTGGACTTCTCTGATTTTTGGACTCTTCTTTCTCTGCTACTCTCTCTCTCTCTCGAAGTTGAGAATAGTTTCTTAAATAAACTCATCGTAAAACAATCCAAAACAACCTTTTGAATTTGTTTTACGATACGATAATATCCGATCTTCGAAAGCGGATGGGTTACGGGCGTTCACGCATTGTCAACGTGTAAAGAAAATTTTATAAAACAAATTTACGGATTCATATCATCTCAATGGCAAGATCGTAATTTAAACAAAGTTTCAAATTCATGTTATCGGAATGGTAAAATCGTAATTTATACGAAGTTTCAAATTCACGTTATCGGAATGGCAAAATCGTAATTTATACGAATTTTAAATTCACACCATCAGAATCATAATTTAAAAAACAGAATCATAATTTACATAAAATGGCAGAATCTTAAATTTTCTAAAGTTTTAAAGTTTGTTGGCTGCCCGCAGCTGTAATAAAAATATTTAAAACATTTATAAATACGGAAATAATCAGATTAAATCGTTTGAAGTCCAAATTGAAATCCGAAAGAACCCATGCGAAGATCTTGAACCATACTTCGCATTGGACTTATTTAATTTCTAATTTAAAGTAATTTATGATTTTAAAATTAATAAATAAATGATCAGAGGTATATTGGATATCCGATTCAAACCGCTTTGAAACCATATCTAAACCACTCTATCGTCAAACCAACCATTGGTCTATGGTTCAAGTCCTATCCCACAATGGGTCTGAATAAATCCCAAAAATTTACTTGAGTTACAAACTAACTCAAGTTCATCCCCAGAATAAGTACTACCGCTAATGCCCAGTGCTAGCTAGACATTGCTAGTACAAACTCGGTATTACCCATATGACCAAGTCCCACTTAGATCATGGATAAAGCCTGTCTCCAGGCCACCTGACTATGTGCGTGACTCCATAGGTTCGAATCTAAGTCAGTAGCATAGGAACACTTCCTATACCAATCGATGTGACCATCTAAATGGTACCCGACGTCCGAATAGACCGAATATATGCAAAGCAATATTCAGGAACCTTGGCTATGGTTACCGTATAATTCATCCCCTTGTCCTAGTACTCAGGGCGAATACGGAGTTAACTGCCAACTCCGATAAATCACCCAAGTATGTTTCAATGCAATGAATCTTGTGACACCTCACAAAGATTACCTTGGCCAAGGTTTTGCTAAATTGAAACATAGTTCGAGCACTCTCTCTAACACTTAAAGTGGACAATCCTATCTTGACTCATCACTGACTCAATAAGTACTTGACTCCGTGGTTCAGTGCCTAAGTACAGTGAGTTGCTTATCAAGTCAACATGATAGTCTCATGTCAAAGGGACACTCATACCCATTGCCTTTCTGTGAGTTGCTCCAGGCAGTTGAGCACTCAGCAGAGGTGAGTCACTGTTAAGTGAATGTACTCCTACACTCACCCGCATGTCATACCAGTATTATACACTCCTTGGTTTAAGAGAACAAACCAACCCATATGGCACACAACGACCTACACTTGATTACGTCATCGTCCTAGGTAACAACGTATCATTTGGCCGCGAACAGATTTAAGAGTTATTCAACAATTCCTCTATTGTCGAATACATGTAACTCTAAGGACTACAACATATTGGAATTCTACTGGAAGATGTAAACTATATTATACTACCAAAATAACTTTTATTTATTGAATAAATCATGTACATTCACATCAACTCATAACCGTCTACAAGCTAGACGATTGGCTGTAGGACACATTTCCTAACAAGAACCCCATTAGTGTGGAGTCCACAGCTCGGAGATTCTCCATAAGTAATTTTATCTTCATGAACACATCAAGGTACAGAACATTGACGGAGCTTCCACTATCAATGAGAATTCGATCTACATCATAGTTGTTCCGATTAAGGGATACAACCAACGCATCATCATGCGGGAACTATATTTTCCGAGATCGCTGTTAAGAAGGAGAGCTCACTTGTTCGCGCTTTCTTTGGCGCCGAACCTTTTTCATCATTCGCCCGCTCAACGGATTGCCAACTGCCTCGATCACAATAATGTGACCAGCGACCGAAGGATTCAGAGGAGGAGGTTGCTGAGGCTCAGGTTGACGATCGCCCCCGTTCCTTGGCGGGTGCTCTCCTGAATTGGTCCAGCCTACCCGCTAGATGAGCCTTTCGATCTCGTTCTTCAGCTGCCAGCACTCCTCAGTATCATGGCCATGATCCCGATGTAGCGGCAGTATTTGGTGGGATCTCTCCGGCAACATTCCCTCGGAGAGGAGGTGGTCGGGGGAGCTGGTGCTCTATTGCCATGAGGATCTCGCCCTTGGGGCAGTGAGCGGAGTGAATCGGTTGAACCTCCTTGGCGGGCTCCGGGTGCGGTTCCTCGGTGGGGGCGGAGGAACCCTTTGGCGGCGAGGCGGACTTGGCTGGCGGGCGGATCGGTGCTTGTTCGAGCCCTTGGGCTCCTTTTTCCTTGTCAACTCGGTGCGGGCAGCTCTCCCGATTCTTCGACTCTAGCATATTTGTCTTCAGAGCCATCATGTCGGAGAGGTTCTGAGGGTAGCTGACCTCCAGCACCAGGTAAAAGTCATTCTCCTTCAATACTCCACCTGCTAGGGCGGACATGGCCACCTCATGATTAAGGTGGTCCACTTCCAACATGGCGTGTTAAAATGGCGAGATATTTTTTCAAGGACTCCCCATCTCTCTGCTTAACCTCAAGAGGGAGTCGGATCTCCGCTGGTGACGATGGCTGCTGACGAACTGGCTGATGAAGAGGCGGCTAGCTCGTCGAACGAACTAACGGAACCTGGTTTCAAAGCATTGAACCAGATTCGAGCTGATCCCCTTAGGGTGGAGGGGAAGGCGCGGCATAGGATCACATCTGATGCCCCGTGGAACATCATGATCGATCTAAAGCTGCGGAGGTGGTCATCGGGATCGGAGGCCCCATGATAGGGCTCGATGGCGGGCAGCTTGACGTGGGAGGGAATCACTTCCTCCATGATTCTCTTGGAAAAGGGAATGCCCTGCTTGTCTGATGGTGGAGCGGATGGGCCTGCTTGGCGGCATCTAACTCCTAGCGCATCTCTCGGAGTTACTGGCGAATCTCCTCAGGCACAACAGGAGGGGCCGGACGAGGAGAGAAATGAGACTGTGTCGAGTCATGGCGAGAGAACACCGGAGAGAGGGATTGGGCCCGCCGAGATCGGGGAAGACCTTTGCCACGGCCCCCTTGGGGGGCTGGCTCAGCTTCCCTAGGGCGGCGAGGGGGGTCTGCAACCCCATGCAGGCCGGAGGAGGAGATCGCCGGATGAGCGGGGCTGCATTCTCCTCAGGAGGATGCGGGGCAGGAGCGGCTGGTCGGGGAGATTCAAAGCACCCCTGAATCAAGTGGGTTAGAGTCTGGACTTGCTGGACCAGTGAGGACAAACTGGTCCTGGGTCACTACTGGGGCCGCCGGTGGCAATAGAGTCTCAACTGGCGGGGTGGTGGCGCTACGCTGCCCACCGGATCAAGTCTTTGGGAGGCAACCTGATCCCGGGCTTCGAAGGTAGCCTTTCTTCGGTTGGCCATGGGTGGAGTTCTCTTTCAGATCGAGATCCTTGTCTCTGAATCATAAGTTTATGGGACTTGAGGTCCTTCCTATAGCGCCAATTTGTTGCTGCTGAAATCTGTCCTCCGACTCGGGTGCGATCGTGCTCTGGGACGGGCTCCCTCCTGGACGGACCTACAAAACAGTCCTCACGCGAGAGGCGTTGGGGGTGGCCCTCCGCAGAAGACCCTCCGACGCTCAAGTCAGCGGGGATCGGCAATCAACAAACAAGAGGAGAAGGCTCTCACTGAAGAGTCTCTCCAAGGGTGGCCTTTTGAGAGCTTTGAGTAGAGCGCTAATGGCGGAAAATGGGGGAAGCCAAGGCAGAAGGAGAGTGTGCGAGTGAGCAAGTGCGCATACCTGAGGAGTCGGCAGACGACTCTATTTATAGAGGATCACCTAATTCCCTGGGGGCATCGTGGGTCCGAAAGTTGCAGAAGGAGAGTGCGAGTGAGCAAGTGCGCATACCTGAGGAGTCGGTAGACGACTCTATTTATAGAGGATCACCTGATTCCCTGGGGGCGTCGTGGGTCCGAAAGTCATTAGGATTTGAATCCAGTTTGTTATGAGGTCAGTAAGATTCGCATCTTGTTGGATAGAGGATCGACAGCTGGGAGAGCTGGTTGATGTCTCGAGATTTGGCGAGTATATAGGCTCCATGGGTTCTAGGCCACTCTCGCAGGTCCTAGGCCACTCTCAGATATGATTTCTGTTTGGAATCTTACGGATTTGAACTCTTCCGCGCCAAATTCTGCAGAGGTTCTTGAGTGCCCGGGTCTAGCCGGGGCATAATAATGACTTGGCTGACGAGGCACAGTCGGATAGCTCGACCGGGGCCGAGAGAGACGATATAGCTCGGCTGAGGCCGATAGATGATATAGCTCGGCTGAGGCCGAGAGATATGATGAGATGATATAGCTCGGCTAAGGCCGAGGGACGCTATAGCTTAGCTGAGGCCAAGAGATGTGATCCGCGCCTTAGGAATTCTTGGCTCGGTGAGGGGCTAAGGTGCCCCGATTTACTGAGGCTGACTTATCTCTAGCGGGTATTTTCAGCACGTGGGAGTCAAGGTTGATCCTAGCCCCTTGTACGATTATTTATGCAACGACGATTTTACCTCTCAACAACCTTCTTTGTGGAATTAGCTGGCTGTGTTGTTCTATTCTAATATTGAATATTTTATAACGCATGCATAAAAAATAAATAAATAAAATAAAGATTCAGTGTATATATATATATTAGAAAATATATCTGCATTGGATTTGTTAAACTTAAAGCCAAATAAGAAATTTGAATAATCCATTGAATAGAATTTTCTTTAATAAATTCAATTCGATTTAGTCTCATCCATTAATAAGTTGTATTTAATTTTAAAATCCAATACCAAATTGGACTGGATTCGAGTCAAACATGCCAAAATCTATCGAGAACAATGAGGGCAAGCAATTTACCGGCCTCGGGGCACGCCTCTGGCCGAACGACGTTCCGTGGGGACTCCTCCAAGCACGGTACCGCGTGGGCACGTAACGGGATCCGGCCGTTCCTTGGGCCCAGCCCTTAGGGCGTGGTTCCCGAGGTGCGGCCCCCAAAGGACGAGCACCAATCCTGGGGTCCGCTGGAGACTTTTTCGTGAGAGCCACCCACGGATGGGTTCCACGCGAGCTTGTGGCCGGGGAGCGACCACGAGTCCCCTTCGCGGTCGGACGCTGGACCACGCGCTGCGCGTTCCATTTTCTTGTTCTCGGCTCAAGAAGGTGCCAAGATTGGACGCAATACTGATATAAACATTGGCCTCACCCACTAAAATTCAAAATTAGAGTCATTGGTTTAAGCACGCGGCTTTCGGTAGATCTACTTGGAGAGAAAAAAATGGTTCTTAATCATATAAAAATTCTAGGACTGGTATTGGTTGGCACAATGCAACCCTTGTATGCTGCGCCAGACTCCCATGATGAATGGCGATGAAAACAAGTGATAGATTGATGCAGGTCAATAAACAACTTACCATTGAAAGATCATGTCAGCTTGGATTTAAGCATGTCAGATTATGTTTATATGTTGACTATACTATCTCTAATGCCATGGTTTACTCTGTTAATTAAATGGTTACATAGGTCACATAAACTCAGTTGTGGGAGAGAAGAAAGGAAGGGCAGGGCCCCCATCCAATGGGAAAGTTTGGAACTTGATGTTGACTTGTCCTTGTTGGAAGATTTTGTCTAAAAGAAATTGCCATATGGTTGCCATTGGCATAATCAATCAGTGTTAGAATAAATATATTTTGAATAAAAAATTTTTAGTCCTTTGAGTAGAAAACCTTTAGTCCCACATTGGTTAAAACAAAAAGGGACTAGAAGCTTAAAAGTACACAAAGCCTTAAGTCTTTGATTTTGAGAAGAACCAAAGCTAGTAGGTTCTAGTGGTTCTTGGGCTTGAATATATAAATAAATTATTATTATTAAATAAATCAAAGATTGGGCCTTGGGCCTTGGGGCCTTGATTTATGAATATAACTACCAAGTAGTATATATAACTATTTTTTCGAACAGCCACCAAAATTTGAATTTGAATGTCAAAGGACATGTCCTTTTGAAGAGGCAAACTATTTTCTATAAATTGAATACTTAATCTGAGTTTTTTGCATTGAAGTTTCGTTTTTCTATCCTTGAGAGCACATATACTAAAGAGGGGAACAATTCCAGTTTGCCAGAGTCTAAATTCTAGTGCTAAGAATTTGGATATTGACAGTCGAATCTTGGGAAGACAGACACTCACAGATCTTCTAAGCACAAGGAAGGAGTGGAAAATTTCTGTCTTAGGACATTGCAATCAAGCAAGCTTCTGTCCAAAAACGGTTCTATTTCTCGTTCATCTATTTTGTTTAAACTTATCATGAATTATTGAATATAGATTTCTAACAAGCAGTAGGCCATTTCAAGTGTCATTGCCCATTGATCGATCAATAAAGATACGTTCTTTGTTGGAAGGAGTTTCCAAGGAGAGTCTTGTAATCTTGCGAACAACTCCTCTCATGTTGCTGATGCTAATGTTTAGAACGCAGGTGTTGGGGGCTCCCGCTACTCAACGTTTTTAGATATAATTCTTAGGTTTTATGAAAAAGTCTTGTATATTGTTCATGATGTTGGATGCATACATCATGCATGATGATTAATCACACATTGTATGATAGTGGATGCATTAAAAATATTTTTATTCTTTTTGCACGACGGCTAATACAGAGAGTTTTTCTAGAAGTCTGTTTGGATTGGGGTGAATGATGGGGAGGAAAAGAAAACGAAGGAAAAAGATCATAAATTATCTTGTTTAGTAGAAAGATGAAAGAGAGAGGGAAGGGAATGGAGTAACCGATTTGCCCTCTTTTCTTTTCAGCGAGAGTAAATTTGTTAACCCTTAAAAAAATGTTTAAATTATACTTTTATGGAAGACTAAAATATTTCTTATTTTTTATTCTTAGTTCTTTTATTCTGGCAGTTCATTCCGAGGTATAATTATCACAATCCTATCCAAACAAGATAATTGATATTATCTTTTTTTTTTTTTATTCTTTCCAAACAAAAAAAGAAAAATAACATTCCTTTTCCTTCCATTCTTTTACTTTCTTTTACTCTCCTCTTTTTTCTCCAAAGATCCAAACATAGCCTAGGTTTCAATAGTTATCTTGGAAGGCCTAGCTTCGTTGGACCGGACCTGGTCCATCTGACCGGTCCGGCTCAAGCAGGAATGCAGAGCGCAGGCGTTATGTGCGGGCGTGCGAGCCGGGGCGGAAGGGGAGACCGTGAAGCCACCTCCCCTACGATCTTCAAACGACTGGGATCAAGGTGGTTTAAATCACCTTGAACTCCTCCCCAGCCATCGTTAAACATTTTTGAAACCTTGGGAAGAAGCCGTGCGAAGAGCAGCGACATCCTTCTTTGGAGTTGATTCAAATCTCTCAGGTAAGAGCCCAAGAATCCATTTTTGAAACCTGCATGTTTGGGGTTGTCCAGTAGAAGCACAAGTGTATAATCCATATGAAAAGAAATTGGATTCTCGAACTGTCAGTAGTTACTTTATAGGTTACTCAGAGAAATCCAAAGGGTACAGGTTTTATTGTCTAAACCATAAGTTTAGAATTATTGAGATAGACAATGCCAAATTTATTGAGAATGGTGAAGTTAGTGGGAGTATTGACAAACAGATTGAAGTAAGGGTTAATGTTTCATTACCCATAAATGTTTATGAATCTACAATCATTCCTTACATTGTTCCAGAATTACAAAACCAAAATAAAAATGAACAATGTTTGAATGAAGAAGTACCCCATGAAGAGCCTAACCTACCAATAGCTGACAAAAATGAACCATGTGGAATAGCTTAAGTAAACCTGTAAAGATACAAAAATCAGCTATTTCAGATGATTACTTGGTTTATTTGCAAGAGTCAGATTTTGATTGTGGCATTTATGAAGATCCTGTTTCATTTTCACAAGCCATTAACAGTGATAAGTCTGATAAATGGATTTATGCTATGAAAGATGAAAAATCAATGGCTGAAAATAATGTTTGGGATCTTGTCGAATTGCCAGAAGGTTCTAAACAAGTTGGATGTAAATGGGTTTTTAAAACCAAACGTGACTTGAATGGCAATATCAAACGTTTTAAAGCAAGGCTTGTCGCTAAGGGTTATACTCAGAAGGATGGCATTGATTATAAAAAGACATTTTCACCAGTTTCAAGGAAAGATTCATTATAGCTTTGGTAGCTCAATATGATTTAGAGTTACATCAAATGGATATGAAAACAGCCTTTCTTAATGGGGATATAGAGGAAGAAATTTACATGGATCAACCTGAAGGTTTTTCCATGAAAGGAAATGATCATATGGTATGTAAACTTAAGAAATCAATATATGGACTTAAACAAGCTTCCAGACAATGGTATATTAAGTTCAATGATACTATTACATCTTTTGGTTTTCATGAAAATATCGTTGATCGATGCATTTACCGAAAGATTTATGGAAGTAAGTTTATATTTTTGGTTCTATATGTTGATGATATTTTGCTTGCTGCTAATGATTTAGGTATCTTATATGAGACTAAAAATTTTCTCTCTAAGAATTTTGAGATGAAAGATATGGAAAAGGCATCTTATGTGATAGGAATTTCCATATTCAGAAAGAGATCACATGGATTGTTAGGGTTGTCTCAAAAAACTTATATCAAGAAAATTCTTGAGAAATTTAACATGAACAACTGTTCAGCAGGTATTGTCCCAATACAAAAAGGGAATAAATTTAGTCTTATGCAATATCCAAAGAATGATGTGGAACGTAAGCAAATGGAATCTATTCCATATGCTTCTGTTGTGGGAAGCTTGATGTATTTGCAAACTTGCACAAGACCAGATATCAGCTTCGCGGTTGGGATGTTGGGCCGCTATCAGAGTAACCCTGGTATTGATCATTAGAAAGCTGCAAAGAAAGTGATGAGATATCTTCAAGGAACTAAGGATTATATGCTCACATTTAGAAGATCTGATCAGTTGGAAGTAATTGGATATTCAGATTCAGATTTTGCTGGTTGTGTTAACAGTATAAAGTTAACTTTTGGCTATGTGTTCCTGTTGGGAGAAGGAACAATTTCATGGAAAAGTGTCAAACAATCAATCATTGCCTCATCCACTATGGAAGCAGAGTTTGTAGTATGTTATGAAGCTATAATTCAAGCATTATGGCTACAGAACTTTATTTTAGGAGGGTTGTCGACACCATTACCAAGCCACTGCAAATTTATTGTGATAATTCTGCAGCAGTTTTCTTCTCCAAGAATGACAAATATTCCAGAGGTGCTAAACATATGGAATTAAAGTATTTTACTATCAAGAGAAGGTCTAGAAACAAAGAGTGTGCATTGAACATATTAGAACGGATCTTATAATAGCAGATCCTTTGATTAAAGGTTTACAACCAAAAACATTTAAAGAACATGTACATAGAATGGGTCTTGGTTGTATTGAAGATTGATTATGATGATGTTATGTATTAAAGATTGCTTATGATGATATTATGAATTGAAGATTGATTATGATGATGTTATGCCACTCTTGAGCTCATTACTATTGTATGTTTCTAGTTTTATTTATTATTTCTTGTTCCTTATGCTTGTATACACTTACTGTTTTGAACAAGAAATTTACTGTGTCTTTCAGACAATTAAGTGGACATTAAGTTATTTATATATAAATTATATGACCTAACATGATAAATTGCTAATACATTAGTATATGGAAGGGAGTATGCAAATTGGATGTTTATGACCGCCATAACTCTTATTATGTGATTTATTATGTTAAAGTCAATCATGATGCAAGAATGACATTATGAAATTTAATTTTGCACGCCTAATGTTTAGGCTGTTAAATATTAATGTCATAAACTTTTGGCCCAAATGGAAGAATGATAAATTAGCCCTTTAATGCAAGATTGTTACAAAGGCGAAGAGTCGCTTTTTTCTCGATCTAGCCTACTATGCGAAAGGTGAAGGACCAGATCTAACTTAGTATGCGAAAGGTGAAGGGCCACCCATTGTTTCATGCGAAAGGTGAAAGGCTATTCATTGTTTCTTCTGTGTGTACAGAAGACGAAGGGCTACCAATCGGCTGTTAATGGTCCGAAAGTTTAAGCCATTAACATTAAGCAGTGGTATTAAAAGAAATTAAAGTCATTAATTGGTGTTTGATGGAAATATCAACTAAATGTTATATATATAAATAATTAGTCGCAATAATCCATCGTTATCTGCTATGAAAGGAATGAGGTTAAGAGAGAGAAACTAGTTATTTTGTAGAAGAGGCCTGAAGAAGTTATCAAAATCTAACCAGATTCAAGTTTCAAGTCTACATATTATCATGATGAACTTCGCATCCACATCAGATAAATACTATTACGATGAATTTCGAATAAGGTAAGTATTTTATAAGTATTTTTATATGTAATAAATTATTTATTGAAGATCCTATATTGCTAACAGTCAATTCCGGACTCGAGTCGATCAGACTCTTCTAAGACCAAAATCCAACAAGGGTCGGAGGTTAGGAGGAGATCTAAGCCTTAAATTTCCTTCGATTTCTTGATTTGTTAGCATTTGTATGTGCTGTATTCTGTTTGTGAGGGACCTGGTTGCACCGTGAGTTGAACCCATACTAGGGGTCCATCGGACCTTCTCTAGTGAGGAGATCCAGCCATGGCCGGAGCTTGGGTGTCTCGCCGGTAGTATTAGGGCCGGCCAGGAATTGGCCATGGTCGGTCCTAAGCGTCGGGCCAGGCTTGAGCGGAAGGGAGGAAGACGATGGGTTTTTGCTGAACCGATTTCATGGGTTCAGTCTTAAGCCTATCCTTCCCATGATTTAAACTGGGTCAACTAATCAGACTAGGGATAATACTAATTCAATTGGTTTTGAACCGAACCCTAATTTAGCTAGGTGATGAACCAGGTTAGTTAGGCCATATCTAATTAGGTCCAACTCATTGGAATCTAATTGTTAGCATGCTTCAATGGGTTGCGACCCATGTTTAATTAGATTTTAGACTAAGATTTGGATCAGCCCAAGTATAAGTGTGTTGGTTCAGACTTAGGCTAGGTGGGTTATTTGAGAATTTCATATTAACTATCATAATCATGGTTATGAAGATTAAAAATTAAAATATTATGTTGTACATAATCAACCGTCAAGTAATTGGACCTAATTAATGGATTAATGAGAGAGGTAAGTAGGTTAATTATAAAATTTGTAATTTTATTTAATTATTTAATTTTAAATTCAAATATAATTTTTGATTGAATGTTAATGTTTAATTTTAACTGATGATTGTATGTTGAAAATTTTATTCTGCCATTGTATTTGCATAACTAATTTTATTGCTTTATTATATGCATAGAATATTAAATTTTAATGCACCCTATTATTTTTTAATTTCTACACAATTAATAATTTTAAAAATATATTAATTTAATTAAGCAAATATAAACGTTAAAAGATTATATACTATGATATGACTTGATGCTTAATATGGAGACCTACCTAGATAGGAGATATATGTAGAGGATATAGCTCTATCCATAAGGTTAAATATGGTGCTCTAACTTTATCATAGGGATATACGTAGAGGTGGGCACTAGGCCATACCCGGCACGGCACGGCTCAGGGCCACCGTGCCTTTAAAATTACCGTATCGTATCAGGCACGTCTAGTAACAAACGGGCCGTGCCAAATACGGCACGGTAAAAAAAATTTAGGCCCAACAAGCCCGTGACCCATTTTGGGCCATGAACCATGTCGGGTCTGAGCCGTGCTGGGCCTGCCGGGCTTGGCACGGCTCAGGCACGATCGTGCTGGCCATGCCCGGGTAGTGCCGTGCCGGCACGGCCCGCCAGGCCCGTCATGTGCCGTGTCGGACCAGTAGAAAATTTTTTTGAGTTCGGTATAGTACGATTTACTGGGCCGTGCCTAGTCGTGGGTGGCACGGCCCAGTGCCTATCTCTCATAGCTTGAGACCACGATATATTAATTAAATGATGACATAAATGATAATATAAAAACTATGATTAAGATGATATGGTAGCTTGACGATATCTAAACTCTAACAAATGAAGATACGTAAACCTTGACTTTGTTGACTTGAAAATTGAAAATAAAAATATTATATTAAATAAAATAATATAAAAAATTAGTTTACAAAGGCTGTAAATATTCTAAAGGAAAGTAAGGTAATAGTTGTGACATGGTATGCTTTTAAAAGTTTTATAAGTATTAATTTTTTGAATTATAAGTTTATAATTAATCCTATTCGCTAAGTGCGAACTCATTAAACTATGATATTTTTTTAAAAAATCAAAAAATAAAGAGAGACCTGATTGGAAGCCGGACTTGCCAGCCAATCTAGCTATCTTAGGAGTTCATTAAGACTTATTTTATTTTTATGCGTTATCCAATTGTAATAAGAATCTTATGTGATTAGCATATATATTTTATTTTTTACATTATGTTATCTTAAATGTTTTTAAATGAATAAATATTTCTATTGTTAGATGCTTTGTTTGTCTAGCTAGGATGTGGTATGTCTTGTACTTTATTTCTCTAGATTTGGATAAATGATCTCTTGTGAGATGTGTTGTGGTAATTAAATTTAAAAAATGTAGATTATAAAACAAATATTATACTCAGTATTTGCACAGGGACCTTCGATTGATAGATGGAATTGATGACGCCAAGACACCCTCCTCGAGCGTCGGGGACGACGGACGTCTCTCTCCTTGAGGTCTTGCAAGAAGTCCCCTGGGACCGGCGACACCGGTGGGAACCCTCCGACGATCAAGTTAGCTGCTTGGGCTCAGATAAAGAACTGCTCCAGCGAAGGGGAGCTGAGGCGGTTAGGGTTTTTGCTGGGAGGAAGAAAGCTCAGAAAAACCAGAGTTCGGATCCCACTTACAGCGTGAATGTGTGTCTTTTATACCTGTCCGAATACAGTGACTTGCTGCTTTTAAAGATCTCTGTTGTATCGTCTCCGATGGATATGACTGGGCTCCATTGCCAGAGGCAGCGAGTCGTACTCCCTTGTAAGGCATGGTGGCGTACAGAGGCATGCAACGCGCCAAACGTCATTATGAGGCATGGCCCTCCGTACGGGGGCACAATCACAGGAGGTACTGGGTGATATGCTGCGGTAAGGCATGGTCATGCACAGGGGCATGCAACACGCCAAACATCGTTATGAGGCATGGCCCTCCGTATTGGGGCACAATCACAGGAGTACCGAATGGTACCACGGCCAGGCACAGCCATGTGCTGAAATCATGTGTGAGCACCGTGCATCCTGATAGTTGCCGTTTTCCTCAGTAGTTGAGTAGCGTGTTAGCGATGCACCCCGAGGGTTAAGAAGTGACGGCCCCACCCCCGACCCCGAGGGGGTGCGGGGGCGGGGAATGATGATGCACCCCGGGGATTAAGAAATGATGGCCCCACCCCCGACCCCGAGGGGGTGCCGGGGGTGGGGGAATGACGATGCACCCCGGGGATTAAGAAATGATGGCCCCACCCCGACCCCGAGGGGGTGCCGGGGTGGGGGAATGACGATGCACCCCGGGGGTTAAGAAATGATGGCCCACCCCCGACCCCGAGGGGGTGCCGGGGTGGGGGAATGACGATGCACCCCGGGGGTTAAGAAATGATGGCCCCACCCCGACCCCGAGGGGGTGCCGGGGGTGGGGGAATGACGATGCACCCCGGGGGTTAAGAAATGATGGCCCCCACCCCCGACCCCGAGGGGGTGCCGGGGGTGGGGGGAATGACAGTGACTGCCGTTATCTTTTCTGACGACGTTGGGATCAGTCATATCAGATGCCCCCTCGCCCTGGGGCGAAGCGGGTCCCGCCGCTGAGGCCCAAGGGGCGTTCTCCACGTGGCTGATCCCTAGCCTTGTTCTTTATGCGGACGGTACGGGGGATGCAAGAGACGGCCTTCCGTACCACGCCAGCCACGATCGCCCTCGAAAGTGAGGATCAGCTCTTCGAAGCCCGCGCGAAAAGGCGTGTAATGATTTCTTCTCATTACGGCGACACCCTCGGGGCCCCACCATCGGTTGGGGGCGTACCGCGCCACGCGCCGGGGCACTCCTCGAGGCAAGCCAGCGTATGGCAAAGGGCCGCGTGGCCGACGGGACATGGCGGGATGTTTTGAAAATCCAACAAAGCCAGGCGAGGGGGGGATGAACTGACGCCGCATCACCCCATCATCGTCTTCTTCGCCTGCTCTCCCAGTGCCCCTGCAACCTGCGAGCTCGCGCCAGCTTTCTTTACTCTCCCAGGTCAGCCCTTTCGTTTTAATTTTCTTTATTCATGAGTCTACCTTCCTGGACCTCGGAGGACGGTTCTGAGGACCGTCCTCCCTCTGTGAGGCTCCAGACTCCTTCTCCTTCTCCTCCAATCGAGTGGTCCTCTGATTCAGAGGACCACATCCCTTTGGCCCGGCGACGGGCCGCCGGTGGAGCCGCCGGTGGAGCTCCGTTGAGGGGCCGCCGGCCGGGGGTCGGGACCTCCTCGAGGGTGGAGGAATCCCCAGGGGGGGTAGCCTCCTCGATGACACGGTCGGATCTGGAAAGGATCCGGGCCCGTTATCGGATCCCTCAGGAGATCAACCTATTTCTGCCGACCCCCGACGACCGGGTTATCTCCTCCCGACCCGGTCGCGTAGCCTTCTATGAGGTCTGCCTACAGGTAGGCCTCCGTCCTCCTTTCCATCCTTTTTTCATCACCCTCCTTGACTTTTATTCTTTGACCCCTTCCCAGCTAGTCCCGAACTCTTGTCGGGTAATTAGCGCTTTTGTCATCCTTTGCCATCGCCTAGGTATTGCTCCTAGGGTCAGTTTATTCCGCAATTTCTATTCTCTTCGGGCCCAGAAGGGATGGTGGGTGTTTCAGCCCCGACCCAATAGGGTCCTTAAGCTTCTTTTGCCTTCGTCAATTAAGGGGTGGAAACCCCGTTTCTTTTTTGCTAATATTGACCAAGTCCGGCCCCGGTGGGGGGACCCCGACCTCCGAGGGAATGTCGCGGCTGTCCAGCCCGGGGACCGGGAGGCGATGGGGGCATTGCTGACCGCCGAGATCCCCGGTACACCCTATTGCTAGGGGAGGAAAACTTCGAGTTGGCGGGCCTCGTCTCCCATCGGGGTAAGTCCTTTTCGCACTTAGCTAGAAATCCTGCCCTTCTTTTTTTTTCTTCTTTTTTTTTTTTTTTTTTTTCAGCTGAAAACTTGACTTTATGTTATGCAGCGATGAAGATTCCGACCGCGAAAGTGGTAAAGGCCGCTAAGAAAAGGGCCCGAGAAGGGCCGCCCAGGGACCAGCGGGCCCCGGCCCCGAAACGCCCGGGTCCGGGCCTCCCTCCCGGCACTAGTCCCTCCGCCCCCGGCCCCACCACATGCTCCAGCTGTACCGGAGGTCGACCTTACGGCCGACACTCCACCAGAGGTGGGGGCGACTGCGGGAGCCACCGCTGAGGAACCAGAAGTGGGGGCGACTGCGGGAGCCACCGTCGAGGAACCAGAAGTGGGGGCGTATGTGCCAACTGGGGAGTTCCCGGTCCCCGAGAGAGCCACCCCACCAGTCGCTGCCAGGGACTGGGGCGAGGGACCATCTGGCCCCGCGAGCCCATCCCCCGAGGGGCCACTCGGAAGTGGTCCGCACATAGAGCCGGGGCCATCAGGAACGGCGGAGGGAGGTGAGGGCGCACCCAGGCCGCCTCGAGACTCTTTGGACGACGGCCGTTGGGCCGAGCGGGCCCTGGGCCCGGTCTTTGATCCCAGGATCGTTGAAGATCTCAGCCACCTGGGGGCGGGCACATTCTTCCGGGATTCTTACGCCGCAGTGGTCAAGGTAAGCAATTTTCTCGTTCCTTCCCCTTTTCTGTTCCTATATGTATATATATTCTGTTGACCTGGACTTGTGTGCAGATCGCGCACTCCCTGAAGGCCGCCAGGGAGGTAATCCACGGGGGGAAGAAGATTCTGCGGGAGACGCAGAAGGAGGTTGAGGAGGCCCAGCGCCGCGCAGAAGAGGCAGAAAGGGCGTTGGAAGCAGTCAAGGACGCCTGTGCAAACGAGGTGAGGGCCGCCACGAACCGAGCGGAAATGGAGGCCAATCGTGCGCGCGCGGCGCTCTCTCAGATGATGGAGGCTGAGGGCGCGGTCATGGCCAGAGACATGCACATCTCTGAGTTGACCTTAGCGCTCCAGGAGGCCGAGAACCGAGCGGGTGCGGCGGCGGAGGAAGCTAGAGTGGCAAGGGAAGAGGCCTGCCGTCGTGAGGAAGAGTTGAGCCGCGCTCAAGAGGAGACAAGTCATGCTTGGGAGAGGTAAGCCATGCTCGGGAGGCTGAAAAAACCACGGCGGAGGCCCTTACTGCGGAGAGAGCTCGGGCCGCTGGACTTATTGAAGAATACAAGGCGTCCGAGCGTTTCGCAGATGACCTGGCCGAAGCTTCGGCCGCCGTATATCTTGACGGGTTCCAACATGCTAAGGAGAGGGTGGCTAGGGATTTAATTTCCCCCGAGCCCTGGAGATCGAATTGTCAGACCAGACTTCTTCCGATGATGAGCCCGCACCGGCAGAGCCATGAGTCTGCGTCTGCGATTTTATTTTTTATTTCTTTCTTTTGTAAGTCCGACCACGTCGGAATTTTGTAGTTCCTAATTAATGAAAATACTTTTCACGATGATCTTCGTGTTATTGTTAACCTCATCAATTGATGCGTGGCCCCACGACTCTTGTTTGTCTCGATGATTCCGAGGGACACCTTCCCACCTGCGCCACTCCGCCTTAGTTACATGGACCCGCGGATTAGAGCTAGGTAGGGTCGAATCTTGGGAGCGGGGGCACCGCTGATCGGGGATTAGGCCGGTAGGCTCCCTCGGAGCTATAGGCATAATGCCCGGTCAAGTATTGGACCTGGTGTCAGTCTGGGGCGCAGCTTGATGCCCGCGGGACTTAGCTTTGTTTGACCGGTAGGTGTCGGGTCTTGGCTGTGAAGAATCGTTGGGCACTGCTCCGCCAGCGGTTAGCCGGGTTTATGCCTGATTGGCACAGGGCCTTGAGTGCCGACGGGGTGCCGGGCTTTTGTTGTTAAGGCTGGTGGTACACCTCTCTGCCAGTGGTACACTGGGCTTTATGCCTGCTGGTGCAGGGCTTTGGTGCCGACGGGGTGCCGGGCTTTTGTTGTTGAGAGCCAGTGGTACACTGCTCTGCCAGTGGTACACTGGGCTTTATGCCTGGCTGGTGCAGGGCTTTGGTGCCGACGGGTGCCGGGCTTTTGTTGTTGAGAGCCAGTGGTACACTGCTCTGCCAGTGGTACACTGGGCTTTATGCCTGGCTGGTGCAGGGCTTTGAGTGCCGACGGGGTGCCGGGCAGTGGCTCTGCCAGTGGTACAGTTGGGCTTTGGTTGCCGGGCTTTTTTGTTGAGAGCCAGTGGTACACTGCTCTGCCAGTGGTACACTGGGCTTTATGCCTGGCTGGTGCAGGGCTTTGGTGCCGACGGGTGCCGGGCTTTTGTTGTTGAGAGCCAGTGGTACACTGCTCTGCCAGTGGTACACTGGGCTTTATGCCTGGCTGGTGCAGGGCTTTGAGTGCCGACGGGGTGCCGGGCTTTTGTTGTTGAGAGCCAGTGGTACACTGCTCTGCCAGTGGTACACTGGGCTTTATGCCTGGCTGGTGCAGGGCTTTGAGTGCCGACGAAGTGCCGGGCTTTTGTTGTTGAGAGCCAGTGGTACACTGCTCTGCCAGTGGTACACTGGGCTTTATGCCTGGCTGGTGCAGGGCTTTGAGTGCCGACGAAGTGCCGGGCTTTTGTTGTTGAGAGCCAGTGGTACACTGCTCTGCCAGTGGTACACTGGGCTTTATGCCTGGCTGGTGCAGGGCTTTGAGTGCCGACGGGGTGCCGGGCTTTTGTTGTTGAGAGCCAGTGGTACACTGCTCTGCCAGTGGTACACTGGGCTTTATGCCTGGCTGGTGCAGGGCTTTGAGTGCCGACGAAGTGCCGGGCTTTTGTTGTTGAGAGCCAGTGGTACACTGCTCTGCCAGTGGTACACTGGGCTTTATGCCTGGCTGGTGCAGGGCTTTGAGTGCCGACGGGGTGCCGGGCTTTTGTTGTTGAGAGCCAGTGGTACACTGCTCTGCCAGTGGTACACTGGGCTTTATGCCTGGCTGGTGCAGGGCTTTGAGTGCCGACGAAGTGCCGGGCTTTTGTTGTTGAGAGCCAGTGGTACACTGCTCTGCCAGTGGTACACTGGGCTTTATGCCTGGCTGGTGCAGGGCTTTGAGTGCCGACGGGGTGCCGGGCTTTTGTTGTTGAGAGCCAGTGGTACACTGCTCTGCCAGTGGTACACTGGGCTTTATGCCTGGCTGGTGCAGGGCTTTGAGTGCCGACGAAGTGCCGGGCTTTTGTTGTTGAGAGCCAGTGGTACACTGCTCTGCCAGTGGTACACTGGGCTTTATGCCTGGCTGGTGCAGGGCTTTGAGTGCCGACGGGTGCCGGGCTTTTGTTGTTGAGAGCCAGTGGTACACTGCTCTGCCAGTGGTACACTGGGCTTTATGCCTGGCTGGTGCAGGGCTTTGAGTGCCGACGGTGCCGGGCTTTTGTTGTTGAGAGCCAGTGGTACACTGCTCTGCCAGTGGTACACTGGGCTTTATGCCTGGCTGGTGCAGGGCTTTGAGTGGATTCATATAACTAGAATTGAATCTTGTTAGCATTGAATAAGGGGTGAATACCCAAACAAAACACGGAGACGATGCTTAATATGAAAGGATGGATACATTACTGGTAATACCGGCGGAGGTTATCCGCATTCCACGTCCTAGGAAGTGGTGTCCCATCAAGTTCTTCAATTTTATAAGCTCCGTGGTGCAGCGTCTCGGTGATCCGGTAAGGTCCTTCCCAGTTAGGGGCTAGCTTGCCTCCTTCAGTTGGTTTTGAGACCTCGGCCCGCCGGAGGACTAGATCTCCTGGTAGGAACGTCCGGGGGCGCACGCGTGCGTTGTAGTACCTCGCGGCCCGTTGCCGGTAGGCTGCCATTCGAAGCCGCGCCCTGTCTCGCACTTCCTCCACCAGGTCGAGGTTGGCTCTCAGTTGGTCAGGTTACCTTCTTCACTATAAGCCTCCACCCGGGGCTGGGTGCTCCGATCTCCACTGGGATAACAGCTTCAGAACCAAAGACCAAGCTGAATGGCGTTTCTCCAGTGGGGGCTCGAGGCGTCGTATGATAGGCCCATAGCACGTTGGGGAGCTCCTCTACCCAACGTCCCTTGCAGCCGTCCAGCCGAGACTTCAGTCCTTGGAGGAATGATTCGGTTGATCACTTCAGCCGCCCCGTTGGTTTGAGGATGCCCGACGGAAGTAAACCTTTGAAAAATACCCAGCTCGGAGCAGAACTCCCGAAAAGGCGCATTATCAAACTGACGGCCATTATCGGTGACCAGTGTGCGTGGCAGGCCGAACCGACATATGATTGACTTCCAGAAGAAAGATCTTACTTTGCTCTCGGTAATCTTGGCCAGAGCCTCAGCTTCGACCCACTTGGTGAAGTGGTCCACCGCCACCAAGAGGAACTTTCGCTGCCCGGAAGCCGGGGGAAATGGACCCAAGATATCCATGCCCCACTGGGCAAAGGGCCAAGGTGCCACCACAGGGGTCAGGTTAGATGTCGGTTGTCGCTGGATATTGGCATGACGTTGGCAGATATCACACCTCTTGACAAGCTCGGCCGCGTCCTCCTTCATCGTCAGCCAGAAGTACCCTTGGCGCAGAGCCTTGTAAGCCAGGGCTCTGCCCCCCAGATGACTCCCGCATATGCCTTCATGGATCTCCCTAAGGATATAATCCGATTCGCTGGCCCCACACACCTGAGGACCGGATATGAGAATGATCTTCGATAAAGCTTCCCGTCCATCATCAAGAATCTCGGGGCCCTTCGCCTAAGCTGTTTGGCCTCCGCTGGGTCCCCTGGGAGGGTACCGTCGGTCAAGTATCGGATGTAGGCATCCATCCAGGAGGGCTCCGGCTCCACTGGTAACGCTTCATCCGCGGCCTCAATGCTTGGGACTGGCAGATGCTCCACGTATGTCCTCCCTAACGCCCCGTCGACCGAAGTGGCCAAGCGGGACAGGGAGTCAGCCCTGGCGTTCTCTGCCCTGGGGATATAGCTGACACGAAAGTAAGAAAAATGAGACGCCTGGGACCGCACCTTGCTCAGGTAGCGGGACATGATCGGGTCCCTAGCCTCGTATTCACCAGTAATTTGCCCAGAAATGAGCTGAGAGTCTGTAAAGGCCCTCAAGCGCCCCGCGCCCAGCTCCTTAGCTAGTCTCAACCCCGCCAGCAGGGCTTCGTACTCCGCTTGATTATTGGTCGCCGGGAACTGGAATCTGAGGGCGTACTCTACCACGTCTCCCTCCGGGCTTGCAAGTATGAGTCCGGCTCCACTCCCTTGAGAGTTTGCGCTCCGTCTACATGCAGGATCCAATCCTCCACCTCCCCAGATGGGGGAGGGTCCACAAACTCCGGTTGCGCCTCCTCCACGTCCTTCTCGGTCCAGGAGCATTCGACTAGGAAATCCGCCAACACCTGAGACTTCATGGCTGATCTCGGCCGGATGGACAGATCGAACTCGCCTAGCTTGATGGCCCATTTAGCCAGCCGGCCGGAGGTGTCGGGGCGAGACAGGATAGCTCGCAGGGGCTGATCCGTAAGCACCACGATGGGATGAGCTTGAAAATAAGGCCGAAGGCGCTGAGTAGAGACCACCAGAGCGAAGATGATCTTCTCAGTCTTTGAATACCTGGTCTCCGCGTCATGGAGTATTTTGCTGGTGTAGTAGATTGGCTTCTGAGCTCCGTCGGTATCCATGCGCACCAGTACCGAGCTGACGGCCTCCGGGGAAGCGGCCAGATACAGGAAGAGCTCCTCCCCATTCTCGGGCTTGGATAGCAGCGGTGGAGTGGAGAGAAACTGCTTCAATTCTTCAAAAGAGTCCTGACACTCTTTCGTCCACTCGAAGCCGTTAATCTTGCGCAGCGCCTTGAAAAAGGGGAGACACCTCTCCGCCGACCTCGACATGAAACGACTCAAGGCCGCCACCCTTCCCGTCAGGCGTTGCACCTCCTTCTTGCTGACCGGGGGCCGCATCTCCAGGATGGCTCTGATCTTGTCGGGGTTGGCCTCGATCCCGCGCTGGGTCACCATGAAACCCAGGAACTTGCCAGCTGCTACTCCAAAGGCGCATTTGTGGGGGTTGAGCTTCATCCGGTACCGGCGCAGATTGCTGAAAGTCTCCCCGAGGTCGGTCACATGGTCTTCTGCGCTGGTGCTTTTGGTCAGCATGTCATCCACATATACCTCCATATTGCGCCCCAGCTGATCCTCAAACACCTTGTTCATTAATCTTTGGTAAGTGGCCCCGGCGTTTTTCAGTCCAAAGGGCATCACCTTGTAGCAGTAGGTCCCCTTCTCTGTGACAAAGGAGGTTGCCTCTTCGTCTGCTGAGCTCATCTTTATTTGATTGTACCCCGAGAACGCATCCATGAAACTGAGCGTCCCGTGCCCGGAGGTGGCGTCTACCAGCTGGTCGATTCGGGGGAGCGGGAAGCTGTCTTTGGGGCACGCCTTATTGAGGTCGGTGAAATCCACGCACATCCTCCAGCTCCGCTGGCCTTCCGGACCATCACAACGTTCGCCAACCAGTCGGTAGCGCACCTCACGGATGTGGCCAGCCGCCAACAGCTTCCTCACCTCCTCGTCAACAGCCCTCTGCCGGTCCGGGGCAAAACTCCTTTTCTTCTGCCTGATGGGCCGGGACTCCGGTCGGATGCTGAGCTGATGTGTGATCACCTCCTCCGGGATCCCGGGCATGTCGGATGCTGACCACGCGAAGACGTCGGCGTTGGCCCGCAAAAAGGTGAGGAGCCGGTCACGGGCTTCGTCCGGAAGCGAGGCTCCAACTCGAACCGTCTGCGCGGGGTCCTCCCCGAGGGGGAAAGTGAGCAGCTGGTCGGCCGGTTCCCCCTCCTCTCCAAGTCTCGTGGGTCAAGGGTCTCTGGTGTCGATGCAGATGGCGGTGCAAGCTCTGCCCCCTGGGGACTGGGGGCCAGGTGATAGCACAGCGCCGGCAGGCCCTGTTCTCCTCGCATCTCGCCGATCCCGCTGGGGGTCGGGAACTTCACCAGGAGCCGCTTGGTAGAAATGACGGCGTCCAAGAGGTTGAGCCCGGGCCTCCCGAGAATTGCGTTGTACGCCAGGGGTACACGGACCACCAAAAACTTGATAAAGACAGTGCTTTGGCACGGAGCCGTTCCGGCGGTCACGGGGAGAGTAACTTCCCCCTCGACCCTCACAGAATCTCCCGTGAATCCCATCAAAGGCGTGACGACAGGTCGAAGTAGACCATGCGACAAGTTCATACGAACAAAGGCATCATAGTTCAAAACATCTACGGAACTTCCACTGTCGACTAGGATTCGTTTTACAGGGTGTTTAGCAATCGTCATGGATACGACGACGCCATCATCATCTTTATTTACAACCCCCTCTAAGTCCTCTTCGAAAAAAGGAATTACAGCCTCCGCTCCTCCCTCCCCCCTTGGCCTCTTCGGCGGGCCTCCTGCCCCCCAGGAAATCATCGCCACCGTCTTCTCCGTCGGGGCGTTATCAATCTCCGGCGGCGCAGGCGCTGACGGGCCAGGAGCTCCTGGGTTGTTCCTTTGGACGAACTTCCTCAGGTGGCCTTGCTGAATGAGGTCTTCAATAGCTTTCTTCAGCTGTCGGCAGTCGTCGGTATTGTGGCCATGGTCCCGGTGGTAGCGGCAGTAGAGGTTTTTGTTCCGGGGGATCTTCGGGTTGATGGGAGGAGGACGTTGCAGGTAGGGCTCCCCTTCGATCTCGAGCAGGATCTGGGATATGGGAGCAAGCAACGGAGTGTAAGGCCCGTCTCTCGGCGCTGGAGGTCGAGGGCGGTTGTCTGGTCGGCGAGGAGGCTCGGGCCTCCTGGGGCGGGCTTCCGCAGGTTCCGGCTGGGTTGGCTTCCGGGGTATATTCCCGCCGGCCTCACGCCGGGAAAGTCAGCTTCGTCCGCCCGGATGTACTTCTGGGCGCGGATCAAAAGTTCGGAGTAGGAGCCCGGCGGCTTCTTGTCAAGAGAATATGCGAAGCGGGAAGGGCGAAGCCCCCGCTTCAAAGCCAAGGTAGCTACGAATCCTCCAAGTTATACACCTCCAGGGCGGCCTCCTTAAACCGGGCGACATAGTCTCGCAGGGACTCGCCATTCTTCTGCTGGACGGCAAACAGACTGTCTGCCACCCTCGGGATCTTCCGGCAGGCGTCAAAGTGGGCCAGAAAAGCCCTCTCCAGCTGGCGAAAGGAGTCGATGCTCCGTGGCGGCAGGCGAGAATACCAGGCCCGGGCAGCTTTTTTCAGGGTAGCAGGGAAGGCCACACACATAAGGGAGTCAGTGGCCCCCTGAACTTGCATGAGCACCTTGTAGCTTTCCAAATGGTCCAGGGGGTCCGTAGTCCCATCGTATGGGTCCAGCTGAGGAAGGCGGAACCGGGTGGAGATTGGCTCCTCCATGATGCGGCGGGACAGGGGAGGCCGACTGTCGTAGTCAGTCTCCGGCAGGTGGGTGATTCGACGGCTAAGTTCTTCCAACTTCTGATTGCACTCCTCGATTCGACGCTCAGCTCGGCGGGGCATTCGGCCGTCAAAGGAGCCCTCCCCCGAAGATTCAGAAGAGGAACGGGGGCGGCGATGCCGGCGCGGGCGCTCTGCCTCCTTCCCGTGCCGCCGCTTTGGAGAGACGCTGGCGTGGCGAGAAGGAGACCGGGGCCTTTTGGATGCCTCGCGGTGATGCGGCTTGGCCGGGGATCGGCGGTGATGCTCCGTAGGGACTGGCGATCTTCGGCGGGAGGAGTGCTGGCTAGGCTGCATCACTCCAGGGACAGACGGGTTCGGCTCCGGTTGCCGCAAGGCCGCTGGCTGCTGCCGCTGCTGCATGTCTTGACCACCGCCGCCAGCGACTGGACCTGGGTGGCCAGGGCTGCAAATCGATCTTCTTGAAGTGGCTGTGGAGCAGACGCCGGGGCGTCATTCTTGGAGCAGAAGGCCCTGCCCCCTGGAGGTTCGGAGGCTCTGGGAAACAAGATACGAGAGCCGGGGGGGCCTCCGCGGGTGGACCAGCCCCGCAGCGCTGCCCCCCAGCGCGACCGGCCGAAACTCCTTTTGTTCGAGTTGTCACCATAGCTTCAAGGTCTTGAAGACAAGAGAGAGAAAAGCCGCTGGTTCGAAGTCTTTCTTATCCCCCCTTCCTGGCGCGCCAATCTGATGACGCCAAGACACCCTCCTCGACGTCGGGGACGACGGACGTCTCTCTCCGGGTCCTGCAAGAAGTCCCCGGGGACCGGCGCACCGGTGGGGACCCTCCGACGATCAAGTTAGCTGCTTGGGCTCAGACAAAGAACCGCTCCAGCGAAGGGGAGCTGAGGCGGTTAGGGTTTTTGCTGGGAGGAAGAAAGCTCAGAAAAACCAGAGTTCGGATCCCACTTACAGCGTGAATGTGTCTTTTATACCTGTCCGAATACAGTGACTTGCTGCTTTTAAAGATCTCTGTTGTATCGTCCCCGATGGATATGACTGGGCTCCATTGCCAGAGGCAGCGAGTCGTACTCCCTTGTAAGGCATGGTGGCGTACAGAGGCATGCAACGCGCCAAACGTCGTTATGAGGCATGGCCCTCCGTACGGGGGCACAATCACAGGAGGTACTGGGTGATATGCTGCGGTAAGGCATGGTCATGCACAGGGGCATGCAACACACCAAACATCGTTATGAGGCATGGCCCTCCGTATTGGGGCACAATCACAGGAGTACCGAATGGTACCACGGCCAGGCACAGCCATGTGCTGAAATCATGTGTGAGCACCGTGCATCCTGATAGTTGCTGTTTTCCTCAGTAGTTGAGTAGCGTGTTAGCGATGCCCCCCGGGTTAAGAAGTGACGGCCCCACCCCCGACCCCGAGGGGGTGGGGGGGGGGGAATGACGATGCACCCCGGGGATTAAGAAATGATGGCCCCACCCCCGACCCCGAGGGGGTGCCGGGGGTGGGGGAATGACGATGCACCCCGGGGGTTAAGAAATGATGGCCCCACCCCCGACCCCGAGGGGGTGCCGGGGGTGGGGGAATGACGATGCACCCCGGGGGTTAAGAAATGATGGCCCCACCCCCGACCCCGAGGGGTGCCGGGGGTGGGGAATGACGATGCCCCGGGGGTTAAGAAATGATGGCCCCACCCCCGACCCCGAGGGATGTCGGGGGTGGGGGAATGACGATGCACCCCGGGGGTTAAGAAATGATGGCCCCCACCCTCCGACCCCGAGGGGTGTCGAGGGTGGGGGGAATGACAGTGACTGCCGTTATCTTTTCTGACGACGTTGGGATCAGTCATATCAGGAATAATAAAATTAAGATCGTTGCATCCCCGCCTTCCCCCTCTCTCTCTTTCTCTTAAAATGAAAAAAGGATCCAAAGAAAACAATTTCCATAGTGGATTCCCTGTTTTACAAACCTACCTTAAATCTTGATCTAACATTAGCTTACTTGTTGGTGTCAAATTTTAATAGGTTAATGGATCCAGACCATCTAATTAATTCTTTTCCACTACCTTTCAAGGGTTAATAATGATGCAACGTACTACAAAAAGTGAACCATAGTTCACTCTTAAGCGCTCAAACTATTTTTAGGCGTCTGGAAATATAATTTCGTTATAAGCTTCACATTGAGGCCCAAAATCCACATGCATGGTTTTCTATGGCAGTATGTCTGTTGGAAAGCGACATTAACACATGATGTTGGCCAGGAACACATGTTTCCCGAGCCTTTTTTTGAAAGTGATGCCAAAATACAATGATTTTATAATATTGATATGAAAGGTAAAATTTTATATATAAAAAAAGATTAAAATAAAAAATATCATTTAAAATAGTATATTTTATGTTTATAATAATAAAAAAGTATTATTTGGAATGACATTAATTTAAGTGGCGCTTCTTCGCATTTTTGTAAAAAAGATTTTTTTTCATATGAAGAATTAGTGTTTCTTAAAAGTGCGACTTCAAATAGCGTTTTTATTTTAAATGATTTTTTTTTATTATAATAAAAAAAAAAAATATTATTTTTAATAATATTTTTTATTTTAATTTTTTTTTATATAAAATTTTTGCCTTCCATGCTAATGCTGTAAAGCTGGTGTCATCGGAAAACAAAAAGGCCTCCATGTTTTCCCTCCAAAGGATCAATTTACGTAGCAGATTTGGACACCCATCTAGCATCTCTTTATATTTAAAACCAATGGTGAATTGGATGAGGCCTCGAGTTGCATGACCGAGAAAAAAAGTTGCCACTTGCCCTAATTGGGATGGTAAATGAAAGGAGCCGACAACAATGTTACTCATCCACTGTCTGAAATAGCTTTTATCCCAATAGCTAAGGCCAATAATTGTTCAATTAAACTTTTAACCTCTTTAGGTACAAACGTTCCAGCACCTTGGGACCTGTGCTTGAGCCTTTCTATCCATTGCGATGATTACAAGAAAGTTGAAATCAATATAATCTCACGAGGGCTTCAATGTCAGGTCTTCATGTGGAGCCTTTTTTTTTTTTTTTAATACAAGCGAACGATCATATCAGTCTAGCGTGAGTCAAGTCCGATATATCGAAGTACAATATCTGAGATAGAACTATAAGACATAAATCACCCAATCTTCAGGACCAAAAATCAGAGTGCTGGGCCACCCAGACAGCTACCCAATCAGCCGCTGAGTTAGCTTCCCGGTAAATATGTCGAACCTGAACTCTGAAAGCCTGATGGAGCATAGACCTGATGTCGCATAGTAAAGGGTTAGAAGACAAGGGGTCGCCGAAGTCCTGCGAAGCCAACGCACCACTGTAGTGGAGTCCCCCTCAATAATAAGATGACAAAAACCCAGACCGCGGATAGCATAAGATATGCCAGCCCACGCCGCATATAACTCAGCAAGCGGCACTGATAGGTCAAGAGAACCAAATCCTCCAGCCGCAATCATCAACCCGTCAGAATCTCGGATCACAAACCCCGAGCCAACCAGCTGACTTTGGACACTGCCATCAAAGTTGATTTTGACAGATCCTAGTGGAGGGGGTTCCCAGGAAACGAAGACCGTATGCCGGCGCGCTGCCGAAGCAGCAGGAGAATCCCAGATGCTAGGTCTATCAATATCAACTCCTGACTGGTGGATCATATTCGTCAGAGAGGGATAGAGCTGTCCTAAGGATCTTGTGGGGGGGGGGGGTCACTTTTGTCAGAAAAATTTTCTTATTCCGAGCCAACCAAACCTGATAAGCAATATAAGCAGCTGAAGATCTCAATCGAGTTGTGCCCCTCTGCCGGCCCTGCCGAATCATCCTCAGAAAAGAAGAACAACAAGAACCACTGCTTTCAAACCAGGAGTGATAACATGCTATCTGCCAGACTAATCTAACACTGTCGCAAGTGAAGATAGCATGGTCAACTGTCTCCTCCTCCACCCTGCATAGCGGGCACCTAGGCTGGATCATCAAACCTCTACTCGAGAGCAGAGAGCAGGTTGGAAGGCAGTCCCAAGCCAGCTTCCAAATGAATAGCTGCACTCTACGATGAATGGGAAGCTTCCAAATCCAAGAGATATCCCGTAACTGCCTAGGCTGTGGCCTATACACATGAATAGATCCCTAGTCGGAGCACGAGTCGTATAGGATCTCCTCCAAAGTTTGGTGTCCGGAACTGCCCGATATAAGAGGGATGGAAAAAATACGCTGGGCTAGCTCTGTCCCAAAAAGAGTGGCAACACGAGAGGTATGCCAGGCAGTGCAGTCCTGAGCAGTTAGATCAATAACTCTCATGCCAGATGCAATGTTATGCTCTAAAAGTAGGCCAGTGAGACAATGGAATATCAGCCAACCACGTATCTCTAAGCACATCAACAGAAGCACCATCACCAATCATTCACGGACGGGGTAGCACATCCACAGCATGATGACACACCTCTTTCCAAAAATGAGCATGCACGAGTGGGCTGGGAGGTGTGTAAGAGGACCAATCACCATACTTAGCACGCATAAATGAGCTCCATAAACAGTCAGGATCAAGCAAGAATCTCGTCGCGTGCCTAGTAGTCAGCGCCTCCTCACAGTGAGGGATTGAGTCCCAAGCCCTCCCTCCGATATTGGCATACAAACAATATCCCAAGCCACCAGGTGGATCCTATGGCCATCCTGCATCGAACCCCAAAGGAAATCTCGAAACCATCTCTCCATCCGCCTCAAGCAGGTCACCGAAATAGCTGCATTGGATAGAATGTAGAGAGGAAGAGAAGTAAGCACAGAGCGAATAAGGATGATCTGCCATCATAAATAACTCAGTGACCTGCCATCCATCCAAACGAGCCCTGACCTACCATCCATCCAAAGGAGCCATTTTTGAATATATCTGATCTATAAATCATAAGTGGAGCAATGCATTCATTGGTTGCTATAGTTTATAAGTCATGTGATAGATTAGATATATTTAAGAATAGCTTATTTCAATTATGTAGTTATCACGATATACGCTCATCTACTGATATAGTTTACGAGCCAAACGATAAATTAGGTCTATTTAAGAATAACTTATTTTAATAATATAGCTGCTTATATCAAACCAGTTTATTCTAGTTGGCCATCTACACCATTCAAGTCTACTCTCATGACAATAATAAGAGTGTTTTCTTCTCTCTCTCAGTGAAGATTAATTGCCACATCAACAGCAGCATTATACTCTATGGTGGCCTCGAAGATCCTAGCATGACAGAGATATGGAAGTATCGGCAGCAACGGATGTGTGCCAATAGGATCCATGTGAATCTATTTTAAAAATAAAGGAAAAGCGTTCTTAGTGGACATCACAATCAAAATGCAACGTCATATCAGAGCTATTCATCTCGCATCGTTAGGTCACGTAGGATTCATATGAACTAATAAGGAAAGACGGTACAGCTCACGTAAACTTGCTGCATCTGATCTGAGACGATGTACAAAAACTTTTTTGTGCCATAGTTTGAGCGTCTGGACTAGATTATCTATGGTGACCATCATAGAGACTCTCCCTCCAATAATACGTGCACTAATGTGAAACATGTGGTGGAGAAATCTCTAGATGATGTCTCACTCCAAGACAACATGCAAGGCATGTAAAGCATGGGAGGCGTATATGATGCCTTCCCACACCTCCCTTGTTCTGTGGTTCTAAAACATTTGCATCCGCTTGTGATGACACATTGTTTCACATTAGGAGCGTGCTTCACCATTTACTCTTCCGTTTATTATGCCGTCATCAAATTGATCTCGAAGAAGCTAGGGTGGAAACTTTTAGATGGGATAAATCAATCTGGTTCTATTGATAAAGTCTGAATGTTGAAAAAAAAAAAAAAAAAAATCTACGCTCTAACTTCAAGAAAATAAGGAAATTAAAATTGTAATAGAAACAAAGAAAATATCTTTTCCTGTAAGGATAGAGAAATTTTTAGAGCTCTTATAATTTTATGTAACATTTGGTTTGCAATAATATAGTATTGCCAAAAATTTTACATTTCTGATCATTTTATACTTAGTAAATATCTATGCTCATAATATCAAAATATAGCAATCACTTTATCATATTTTTACTTTTTATTTAAATTTTATTATAAATATTTTTTATTTTTTTAAGCGACTTTATCTTTTTTTCGTTAGAATATGAAATGTTACTATAAAAACCAAGATTCTTTATAAACTTAATTTAAAAATATTATATATTTAATGTTATAAATATCTAATGTATATATATGTAATATAATACATATTAATTTATTAAATATTCATTATATAATATATATGAATATATAAATATATAATATTTCATATATATTATATAATAATTTTATATACAAGAAGGACGTAAATGTTAATAATTTAAAATTTAAAATATATATTATTATATAATATAATAGCATTGAAAATATTAAATATTTTTATTAATATTAAATTTAATAAAAATATATTAAATATTTAAATATTATCTAGTATAAATTAAATAAATTATATTAAATATTATTAAATATTTATTAAAGTTAAAAACATAATTTAAGATTATGAGACTTCTATAATCTATATACCTACCTTTTAGATGAAATCAGATCATCATGATTTGCGGTAATCTTATATGATCGAAAATTAAACATTATCGCTTAAATTGCCATGTCTAATTACCAATCATGGATATTCTCTATGATAATCTTAAATCATCATAAACCAAACAATCTCTAATAAATCATTAAGAAGGTGATGTTGTTTAAATTAGGTGGCGTCCTCAGGCAGCATAGAATGTTGATAATGGTGAGATTGGAAAGCAAAGAAATTCATGAAACCAACAATGATACTTGTGAAACCATGAAAGAGCAAGTAGGAGAGAAAGTCCCTAAAAACTATTTTGGCAGAGAATTCTTCGATGCTCAAGATAGCAAAGAGTTCTTAATGGCTATAGCTCAAACAATGTCTTAAAGCCCTAGGGTTTCTAAGAGTTATGAAAGAGATAAAAGATATCCTCTTATGTAACTTTTTAATTGAGTCAAACTCGTTACTTTAATATACCGATATAAGGTATCTAGGTTAGTGGAGGACTCTATCATGGCTATGATTCCTTTCCACCTTGGACTCCTTATAGCTTGTTCCATCTAGGGTTGAACATGACTTGAGTAGTTTTATGCACTAATTTGTTCAGTTAAGGTGAACTTAGTTGCCACATGTCCTTTTATTAGAAGTGGGTGAAAATTTACATCATTAAAAAGGATGGAGGTTGATAGGATCTCCTTTCCCTTAGACAACAAGAACAGATTTACTAGTTTCTATGGGGATATTTCTATTGGTTCAAATTGATTATGTAGTTAAGTCATCCATAAGATTAGAGCTTTCAATAATTTGATCAGCATTCTTAATGAAAACCTCGATTCCAAAATAGTATCATCTTCGTTAACTTGGCCAACCCTACCATATTATGTTCTTATACACAAAATTTTGCCCCATAGGCTACTAGCCATAGCAGCTATGCAAAAGACCACAGATGGACATCAATGCTCCACACTACAATAAATATCAGGAAAGACGATGCTAAAAAGTTATTTTCTGACGCTTTTAAGCATCGAAAAATGGCATCTCGATGCTTGAAGAACCGTCGGAATAGTGGAAGTGGAGGCAAAATTTCTTGACACTATTAAAAAGTGTTGAGATGCTACGATGCTTTAAAGCATCGGGATGCTTCGATGATTTAAAGCGTAGGCAAATCTCCTCCCTCTGTTCCTCGTCTTCTCCTCCCTCCTATCCCGATTCATTCACTGACGACCCCCTGTCTCTTCTCCCTCTTCCTTCACCGTCGATCGTCGCCTTCTCTTCCTTCATGGTCATCACCACAAACCCCACCACCTTTCTCCTCCGTGATGCGGTGATGGAGAGGAAAAGGTGCATGAGTAGCTCAAGCTTCTGGGTGGCATAATATATGTGCCAGTTTCAGTTGGGCACTAATGGATCACCTATCATATAAGCATTACCACCCGACTTGAGGCCATCGAAGACCTGATTAAGGATGGCAACCTCCTCCGTGAAGCTGCGGTGGGGAGATGGCTGGGCACCAGAGAAGATGAAGGTTCCATGGGAGTACTTTGCAGACAGAAGAGAGAGTGAAAGCTCCCACGTTAGAGGTATTAAACCTACTCGCTATCTTCTTGGTTCGAGCTGCGTCTTCAATTTTGTTCACCCAAGGAAGAAGCACCCCGGTGCCTCCGCACTCCCTCCCCGACCCGTCGGTTCGGATCGAAACAAACCAGCCTCCCTGGACTGCTCGATATCCTGCCCCAAAGCCTCCACCTCCATAGAAAGACGCACAAAAAAATACAAACTCATAACCAAAATAAGCTACAAGCGTAGATAAACAAAAAAAAAAAAGCAAACAAAACCCAGATCAACCTGAACCGGCTTTGCCAGGGAAAAAGGAAACACTTAACGCAAACCGCCTGCGGTGGTGCCCATCGCCCACCTCGCCACCGCTGGCGAGCAAAACCCATCGTACACCATCCCCGCTCCGGTCTCCCTTGCCACCACCGGATCGAATGGCGAAAATGATCCATTCCCATAACGAAGCCCCTGGAACCCAAAAACATAAAGGATCTTGTGCTCCTCGATCTCGGAGAGGCAGAGCATGGAGCAGGGTGACTGCGGCGTTCTCGCAGGTGGCGGGGGTGCCGGTCTTGAGGGCGCGGACGAAAGGGTGGATGGCTCCGACGATGGTGATCGGGTCCTTGTTCTCGTGGCAGAGGGAAAGATTGAGGATCACGGTGATGCCATGCTCCTGAAGCTGGGATCCGGGTGGAAGAAGAGGGCGACGAGGGGCCGGGCGGCGCTAGCGCGGGCGATCTTAAGGCGGTTCTCCTAGTTGCTTGGCCAGGAGATGGAGCGCCATGGCGGCGGAGCTGGGTTTTGACTAGGGCAGATGGGGACATGAGAAAATGAGCGCGCTGTTGGGAAAAATACGATGACGATGCTTAAAAGCGGTTGCTATTTGGGAATCAAAGTACGATGCCGATGCTTTTAAGCATCGTAAATATAAAAAAATTATTAAACTTTTAATTTTTAAGACTTTGTAAAAGCATCAGCATTTTTTAAATTTTTCACACTTTTTCAAAGCGTCGGAGATAAAGGGTTACTACCCACCAATTTTGTTGCAGTGTCCACCAACAACTTTGGAAGCATCATCTAGATGGAGACAAATCCAATAGTATTATAGTTTGGGATTACGTCAAGGATAAGCTACTAATGATCCGTGCCTCTTCCCATAGGACTCTAGCTGTCCTATTCTTCCGCTTATTTGAATCTAAAGAAGAAAAAAATCTTAGCAAAATAAGGACTCGAAGTGAGAGATTTGGAAAGCTACTTTAGATGAAGTTATTTTAAAAGCTACTCTACTGTTTTTTAAGAATTAGCCAGTTCTGAAAAAGAAGAAAGCAAAGTTGAGTTGCGTATATAATTTGTGAGTATTTTAGATCCAATCTTTCTTAAATTGGCCTAAGATCAACCCTTCCTTTATGTCGACTTGATTTGAATTATGTTATCTTAACCCTATATCATTCCTTTCAAATAAGGATGATGGGTATTGATATGATGATCCCAGAGTCGTCAGGAGGTAACGGGGTTCACTGTCATTTCCCCACCCCTGGGACCCCCTCGGGTCGGGGGGTGGGGCCATCATTTCTTAACCCCGGGGCCCCCACCGGCCTCGGGGTTCACCGTCATTCCTCCACCCCGGCACCCCCTCGGGGTCGGGGGAGGTCATCATTTCTTAACCCCGAGACCTCCACCGGTCTCGGGGTGCACCGTCATTCCCCACCCCGGCACCCCCTCGGGGTCGGGGGAGGTCATCATTTCTTAACCCCGAGACCTCCATCGGTCTCGGGGTGCACCGTCATTCCTCCACCCCGGCACCCCCTCGGGGTCGGGAAGGTCATCATTTCTTAACCCCGGACCTCCACCGGTCTCGGGGTGCACCGTCATTCCTCCACCCCGGCACCCCCTCGGGGTCGGGGAGGTCATCATTTCTTAACCCGACCCCCATCGGTCTCGGGGTGCAGTGGGGGGGAGGTCATCAACGGTCAACACGTAACTCAACTGCCAAGGAAAACAGCAAATATCAGGTGGCACGACACTTATACATGATTTTCAGCGCATGACCATGCTCGCCGCAGCGTACCATTTAGCACTTCCGTGATTGAGCCCCGTTACGGAGGGCCATGCCTCATAACGGTGTTTGGCGCGTTGCATGTCCCTGTACATGGCCATACTTTACTGCGGCGTACGGCACGCTACTGCTTGCAACTGTGCTTGGTCCCATCAGTTGGCGGCGCGCACCGCATGCCTTCGCGGCCGCTGGACACGTAAAATATCATATCCACAAAGGGTAAGGGAATGTCTCCGGCGCGTACGGCTATAGTACGGGGGCAATCTCCTCAGATTGTGGGATAAGGTATTCAAGCCAATATAAGGACGGAGCTAGCGCGGGTAAGTGGGATCTGAACTCTGGTTTTTCTGAGCTTTCTTCCTCCAGTAAAAACCCTAACCGCCTCAGCTCCTCTTCGCTGGAGCGGTTCCTTGTCTGAACCCAAGCCACTAACTTGATCGTCAGAGGGTCCCCACCGGTGCCACTGGTCCCCGGGGACTTTTCTTGCAGGATTCCCAGGAGCGAGACGTTCGTTTTTCCCGACGTTCGAAGGAGGTGACTTGGCGTCATCAGATTGGCGCGCCAGGAAGGGGGGTGCAAGAAAGACATCGAACCAGCTGCCTTCTTCTTTCTCCTGCCTTCAAGACTTCGAAGCCATGGTGACTACTCGAACGAAGGGAGTTTCAACCGGTCGCGCTGGGGGCAGCACTGCGGGGCTGGTCCACCTGCGGAAGCCCCCTCGGCTCTCACATCTATCTATCCAGAGCCTCCGGATCTCCAGGGGGCAGGGCCTTCTGCTCGTCAAAGGATGCCCCCGCACCTGCTTCGCAGCGGCTCCAGGAGGATCGACTCGCAGCCTTGGCCACGCAGGTCCAGTCGTTGACTGCGATGGTTCAAGGTCTGCAGCCCAGCAGGCGGCCTTGCAGCAGCCGGAGCCGAACCCGTCCGCCCCAGGGGTGGTGCAGCCTAGCCAGCACTCCACCCGCCGGAGGTCGCCCGTTCCTGCAGATCATCACCGCCGATCTCCGGCCAAGCCACATCCCGCGAAGCATCCAAAAGGCCCCGGTCTCCCTCTCGCCACGCCAGCGTCTCTCCTAAGCGGCGGCACGGAAAGGAGGCGGAGCGCACGCGCCGGCATCGCCGCCCCCGCTCTTCTTCTGAGTCTTCGAGGGAGGGCTCCTTTGATGGCCGGATGCCTCGTCGAGCTGAGCGTCGACTCGAGGAGTGCAACCAGAAGCTGGAGGAGCTCAGCCGTCGGATCACTCACCTGCCGGAGACTGATTATGACAGTCGGCCTCCTCTATCTCGCCGCATCATGGAAGAGCCTATCTCCACCAGGTTTCGCCTTCCTCAACTGGACCCTTACGACGGGACCACGGACCCCCTAGACCATTTGGAGAGCTATAAGGTACTCATGCAGTTCAGGGGGCCACTGACTCGCTCATGTGTGTTGCTTTCCCGGCTACCCTGAAAAAAGCTGCCCGGGCTTGGTATTCACATCTGCCGCCACGAAGCATCGACTCCTTCCGCCAGTTGGAGAGGGCTTTTCTGGCCCACTTCGATGCCTGCCAGAAGATTCCAAGGGTGGCAGACAGCCTGTTCGCCGTGCAGCAGAGGAACGCGAAACTCTACGGGACTACGTTGCCGGTTCAAGGAGGCCGCCTTGGAAGTCTACAACCTGGAGGACTCGGTGGCAACCCTGGCTTTGAAGCGGGGGCTTCGCCCTTCATGCTTCGCATACTCCCTTGACAAGAAGCCGCCGGGCTCCTACTCCAAACTTTTGATCCGCGCCCAAAAGTACATCCGGGCGGACGAAGCTGACTTTTCCCGGCGTGAAGCCGGCGGGAGTATACCCCGGAAGCCAACCCAGCCAGAACCTGCGGAAGCCCGCCCCAAGAGGCCTGAGCCTCCTCGCCGACCAGACAACCGTCCTCGACCTCCTGCACCGAGAGACGGGCCTTACACCCCGCTGCTTGCTCCAATATCCCAGATCCTGCTCGAGATCGAAGGGGAGCCTTATCTGCAACGCCCTCCTCCTATCAACCCGAAGATCCCCAGGAACAAAAACCTCTACTGCCGCTACCACCGGGACCATGGCCACAACACCGACGACTGTCGGCAGCTGAAGAAGGCCATTGAAGACCTTATTCAACATGGCCATCTGAGGAAGTTTGTTCAAAGGAATAACCCGAGAGCTCCTGGCCCCTCAGCACCCGCGCCACCGGTGATCGACAACGCCCCGACGGAGAGATGGTGGCAATGATTTCCTGGGGGGCAGGAGGCCGGCAAAGAAGCCAAGAGGAGAGGAAGGGGGGTAGATGCTGTAATTCCTTTTTCAAAAAGGACTTGGAGGGAATTGTAAATAAGATGATGATAGCGTCATCGTATCCATGACGATCGCTAAGCACCCTGTAAAAGAATCTTAGTCGACAGTGGAAGCTCTGTAGATGTTTTGAATTACGACGCCTTTGTCCGCATGAACCTGTCGCATGATTTACTTCGACCTGTCGTCGCACCTTTGATGGGGTTCACAGGAGATTCCGTGAGGGTCGAGGGGGAAATTACTCTCCCCGTGACGCCGGGACAGCTCCGTGCCAAAGCACTGTCCTTATAAAATTTCTGGTGGTACGAGTGCCCCTGGCGTACAACGCAATTCTTGGGCGGCCCGGGCTCAACCTCTTGGATGCCGTCATATCGACCAAGAGGCTCCTTGTGAGATTCCCGACCGGCAGAGGGGTCGGCTGATGCGAGGAGAGCAGGGCCTACCTGGCACTTTGCTATCATTTGGCCCCCAGTCCCCAGGAGGCGGCACCTGCACAGCCATCTGCACCGACACCCGAGGCCCTTGACCCACGAGACTTGGAGAGGAGGGGAACCGGCCGAGCAGCTACTCACCTACCCCCTCGGGGAGGATCCTGAGCGGACGGTCCGTGTTGGGGCCTTGCTTCCGGACGAGGCTCGGGACAGGCTCCTTGCGTTTCTGCGGGCCAACATCGACGTCTTCGCATGGTCTGCGTCCGACATGCCCAGGATCCCGGAGGAGGTGATTACACATCAGCTCAACATTCGACCGAAGTGCCGGCCCGTCAGACAAAGAAAAGGAGTTTTGCCCCGGACCGGCAGAGGCTGTAGACGAAGAGGTGCGGAAGCTGCTGCGGCAGGCCACATTCGCGAGGTACGATACCCCGACTGGTTGGCAAACGTCGTGATGGTTCGCAAGGCCAGCGGAAGCTGGAGAATGTGCGTGGACTTCACCGACCTCAATAAGGCGTGCCCCAAGGATAGCTTTCCGCTCCCCCGAATCGACCAGCTGGTGGACGCCACCTTCGGGCATGGGACGCTCAGCTTTTAGATGCGTTCTCGGGGTATAATCAAATCAGAATGATCCCGGCGGATGAAGAAGCAACCTGCTTCGTCACGGAGAAGGGGATCTACTGCTACAGGGTGATGCCCTTTGGACTGAAAAATGCTGGGGCTACTTATCAAAGATTAATGAATAAGATTTTGAAGACCAGCTGGGGCGCAACATGGAGGTATATGTGGATGACATGCTGACCAAGAGCACCAATGTAGAAGACCACGTAACCGACCTCGAGGAAACTTTCAACAATCTGCGCCGATACCGGATGAAGCTCAACCCCCGCAAATGCGCCTTCGGAGTAGCAGCTGGCAAGTTCCTGGGTTTCATGGTGACCCAGCGCGGGATCGAAGCCAACCCGACAAGATCAGAGCCATCCTGGAGATGCGGCCTCCGGTCAGCAAGAAGGAGGTGCAACGCCTGAGGGAGGGTGGCGGCCTTGATCGTTTCATGTCAAGGTCGGCGGAGAGGTGCCTGCCCTTCTTCAAGGCGCTGCGCAAGATTAATGGCTTCGAGTGGACGAAAGAGTGTCAGGGCTCCTTTGACGAATTGAAGCAGTTTCTCTCCACTCCTCGCTACTGTCCAAGCCTGTAGGTGGGAGCTCTTTTTATATCTGGCTGCTTCCCCCGAGGCCGTTAGCTCCGTGCTTGTGCATGGGTACCGACGGAGTCCAGAGGCCAATATTATACCAGCAAGGTACTCCATGACGCTGAGACCAGGTATTCAAAAACCAAGAAGATTATCTCGCCCTGGTGGTCTCTACTCAGCGCCTTCGGCCTATTTTCAAGCTCATCCCATTGTGGTGCTTACGGATCAGCCCCTGCGAGCTATCCTGTCTCGCCCCGACACCCGGCGGCGGGCTAAATGGGCCCATCAGCTAAGCGAGTTCGACCTGTCCATCCGGCCAAGATCAGCCATGAAGTCCCAGGTGTTGGCGGATTTCCTAGTCGAATGCTCATGGACCGAGAAGGACGTGGGGAGGCGCGACGGAGGAGTTTGTGGACCCTTCCTTATCGGGAGAGCGGAGGACTGGATCCTGCATGTAGATGGAGCGGCAAACTCCAAGGGAGTGGAGCCGGACTCATTCTTGCGAGCCCGGAGGGAGACGTGGTGGAATACGCCCTCAGATTCCAGTTCCCGGCGACCAATAATCAGGCGGAATACGAAGCCCTGCTGGCGGGGATGAGACTAGCTAAGGAGCTGGGCGCGGGCGCTTGAGAGCCTTCACAGACTCTCAACTCATTTCTGGACAAGTTGCCGGAGTACGAGGCTAGGGACCCGACCATGTCCCGCACTTGAGCAAGGTGCGGTCCCAGGCGTCTCATTTCTTATTTCCGCGTCAGTTATATCCCCAGGGCAGAGAATGCCAGGGCTGACGCGCTGTCCCGTTTGGCCACTTCGGTCGAGGGGACGTTGGGAAGAACGTACGTGGAGCACCTACAAGTCCCGAGCATCGAGGCCACAGATGAAGTGCTACCAGTGGAGCAGGAGCCCTCCTGGATGGATGCCTACATCCGATACTTGACTGACGGCCTCTCCCGGGGAATCCCGCAGAGGCCAAGCTGCTCAAACGAAGGGCCCCGAGTTCTTAATGATGGACGGGAAGCTTTATCGGAGATCATTCTCATATCCGGTCCTTAGATGTGTGGGGCCAGCAGAATTAGATACATCCTCAGGAGATCCATGAAGGCGTATGTGGGATCACCTGGGGGCAGAGCCCTGGCTTACAAGGCCCTGCGNTGGGGGGCAGAGCCCTAGCATACAAGGCCCTACGCCAGGGTATTTCTGGCTGACATGAAGGAGGATGCGGCCAAGCTTGTCAAGAAGTGCGATAGCTGTCAACGTCATGCCAATATTCAGCGACAGCCAACGTCTCACCTAACTCCTCTGGTGGCACCCTGGCCCTTCGCCCAGTGGGGAATGGATATCTTAGGTCCATTTCCCCCGGCCTCCGGGCAGCGGAAGTTTCTCCTGGTGGCGGTGGATCACTTCACCAAGTGGGTTGAAGCTGAGGCTCTGGCCAAATTACCGAGAGTAAAGTGAGATCTTTCTTCTGGAAGTCAATCATATGTCGGTTTGGGCTGCCACGTACTCTAGTCACTGATAATGGCCGGCAGTTTGACAACGCACCTTTCCGGGAGTTCTGCTCCGAGCTGGGCATCTGTCAGAGGTTCACCTCCGTCGGGCATCCTCAAACCAACGGGGCAGCTGAAGTGACTAACCGGATCATCCTCCAGGGGCTAAAGACTCGACTGGATGGCTGCAAGGGACGATGGGTAGAAGAACTCTCCAACGTGCTATGGGCTTATCATACAACGCCACGAACCCCCACCGGTGAAACGCCATTCAGCTTGGTCTTTGGCTCTGAGGCTGTTATTCCTGTCGAGATTGGCGCGCCCAGCCCTCGGGTAGAAGCCTACAGTGAGGAAGATAACCCAGACCAACTGCGAGCCAATCTTGACCTGGTGGAGGAGATGCGAGATCGGGCGCGGCTTCGAATGGCAGCCTATCGGCAACGGGCCGCAAAATACTACAACGCTCGCGTGCGCCCACGGACGTTCCTGCCGGGAGACCTAATCCTTCGATGGGCTGAAGTCTCAAAGCCAGCTGAAGGCGGCAAGCTAGCCCCTAACTGGGAGGGACCTTACCGAATCACAGAGACGCTACACCATGGAGCTTATAAAATTGAAGAACTTGACGGAACACCACTTCCTAGGACGTGGAATGCGGATAACCTCCACCGGTATTACCAGTAATGTATCCCTCTTTTCATGTTAAACATCATCTCCGTATTTGTTTGGGTGTTCACCCCTTATTCAATGCTAACAAGATTCAATTCTAGTTATCTGAATCTTCTCAAAGCCCGGCACCTCGTCGGCACTCAAAGCCCTGCACCAGCCAGGCATAAAGCCCAGTGTACCACTGGCGGAGCGGTGTACCACCGGCTCTCAACAACAAAAGCCCTGCACCAGCCAAGCATAAAGCCCAGTGTACCACTGGCGGAGCGGTGTACCACCGGCTCTCAACAACAAAAGCCCTGCACCAGCCAGGCATAAAGCCTAGTGTACCACTGGCGGAGCGGTGTACCACCGGCTCTCAACAACAAAAGCCCTGCACCAGCCAGGCATAAAGCCCAGTGTACCACTGGCAGAGCGGTGTACCACCGGCTCTCAACAACAAAAGCCCGGCACCTCGTCGGCACTCAAAGCCCTGCACCAGCCAGGCATAAAGCCCAGTGTACCACTGGCGGAGCGGTGTACCACCGGCTCTCAACAACAAAAGCCCTGCACCAGCCAGGCATAAAGCCCAGTGTACCACTGGCAGAGCGGTGTACCACCGGCTCTCAACAACAAAAGCCCGGCACCTCGTCGGCACTCAAAGCCCTGCACCAGCCAAGCATAAAGCCCAGTGTACCACTGGCGGAGCGGTGTACCACCGGCTCTCAACAACAAAAGCCCTGCACCAGCCAGGCATAAAGCCCAGTGTACCACTGGCAGAGCGGTGTACCACCGGCTCTCGACAACAAAAGCCCTGCACCAGCCAGGCATAAAGCCCAGTGTACCACTGGCGGAGCGGTGTACCACCGGCTCTCAACAAAAAAGCCCTGCACCAGCCAGGCATAAAGCCCAGTGTACCACTGGCAGAGCGGTGTACCACCGGCTCTCAACAACAAAAGTTCGGCACCTCGTCGGCACTCAAAGCCCTGCACCATCCAGGCATAAAGCCCAGTGTACCACTGGCGGAGCGGTGTACCACCGGCTCTCAACAACAAAAGCCCTGCACCAGCCAGGCATAAAGCCCAGTGTACCACTGGCAGAGCGGTGTACCACCGGCTCTCAACAACAAAGCCCGGCACCTCGTCGGCACTCAAAGCCCTGCACCAGCCAGGCATAAAGCCCAGTGTACCACTGGCGGAGCGGTGTACCACCGGCTCTCAACAACAAAAGCCCTGCACCAGCCAGGCATAAAGCCCAGTGTACCACTGGCAGAGCGGTGTACCACCGGCTCTCAACAACAAAAGCCCGGCACCTCGTCGGCACTCAAAGCCCTGCACCAGCCAGGCATAAAGCCCAGTGTACCACTGGCAGAGCGGTGTACCACCGGCTCTCAGCAACAAAAGCCCTGCACTAATCAGGCATAAAGCCCGGCTAACCGCCGGCGGAGCATTGCACCAATGATTCTTTGCAGTCAAGACCCGATGCCCCGCCGGTCAAACCAAAGCTAAGTCTCGCGGGCATCAAGCCGCGCGCCAGACCAACACCAGGTCCAATACTTGACCGGGCGTTACGCCTGTAGCTCCGAGGGAGCCTACCGGCCTAATCCCCGACCAGCGGTGCCCCCGCTCCCAAGATTCAACCCCACCTAGCTCTAACTCGCGGGTTCATGTAACTAAGGCGAAGTGGCGTAGGTGGGAAGGTGTCCCCCCAGAATCGTCGGGACGAGCAGAGTCGTGGGACCACATATCAATCAACAAAGTCAACAACAGTTCAAAAATCGTCGAGAAGGGTATTTTCATTAACAGAGAAGGATTACAAAACTCCGACATAGTCGGGTTTACAGAAGCAAGAAAAGACAGCAAGATAACGGGTGCAAACTCAAGGCTCCGCCGGTGCGGGCTCGTCGTCGAAAGGGGCCAGGTCCGACGATTGTTCCGGCTCGACCTCCAGTGCGCGGGGAAAATTTAGATCCTTGGCCACCCTCTCCTTGGCGTACTGGAACCCGTCGAGGAACGCGGCGGCTGAGGCTTCGGCCAGGTCGTCTGTGAAACGCTCAGACGACCTGTATTCCTCGACGAGCCCGGCAGCTCGGGCTTTCTCCGCAGCGAAGGCCTCCGCCGCGGCCCTTTCAGCTTCTCTGGCGCGACCTGTCTCTTCCTTATACCGGCCGGCCTCCTCTTTTGCCACTCCGGCCTCTTCCCTCCGGCCTCTTCCCTCGCCACTCTAGCCTCCTCCGACGCCGCTCCCGCCCGTTCCTCAGCCTCCCGAAGAGCCGAGGTCAGCTTCGAGATATGAATATCCCTCGCCATGACCGCGCTCTCGGACTCCGTCATCTGAGAGATCGCTGCGCGCGCGCGGTTGGCCTCGATCTCCGCCCTGCTCTCGGCAGCTCTCACCTCGTTAACGCAGGACTCCTTGACCTTCTCCAGCGCCCTTTCTGCTGCTTCCGCGCGGTCCTACGCCTCCCGGAGAAGGTTCTTTCCCCCGCGGATCACCTCCCTAGCGGCCTTTAGGGAGTGCACAATCTGCGCGCACAAGCCCCCAAGTCAGTAAAGTATGTGTATACATGAACGATAAGGGGTAAAAAGCAAGAAGGTTGCTTACCCTGAACGCGGCGGCGTAAGATTCCCGGAAGAACTCGCCCGTCTTCTGACGACCAAGACCTTCGGTGATCCTAGGATCCAGGACCGAGCCCAGGACCCGCTCGGCCCAGTGGCCATCGCCCAGAGAGTCCAGGGGCGACCTGGGTACGTCCCCACCTCCCTCTGCCGCCTCAGATTCCCCCGGCTTTGTGTGGGTCGCCCCTAACCGACTCCTCGGGGGGTGGGCTGGCGGGACCGGATGGTCCCTCACCCCAGTCCCTGCTGGCGCCAGGTGGGGTCGCTCCCTCGGGGACCGGGAGCCCTCCGGTTGGCGCGGGCTCCCCCGCTACTGGCTCTATGGCGGTAGCTCCCGCTGCGGCTCCCGCCTCCGGCGGAGTGTCGGCCGTAAGGTCGACCTCCGCGATGACTGAGACGTGTTGCAGAGCCCCTGAAGGGGAGGCCAGTGTGGAGGGGAGGCCCGGATCACCAAGCGCTTTGGGGCCGGGGCCTGCTACCCCCCGGATGGTCCTTCCCGGCCCCTTTTCTTGATAGCCTTTAACAACTTCGCCCTCGGAACTTTCATCGCTGCATAACATAAAGTCAAGTTTTCAGAACGGTAAAAAAAAAAAAAAAAAAAAAAAAAAAAAAAAAAAGAGAAGAGAAGAAAGAAGGAAGAAAGAAGAGCAGAATTTCTGACTAAGTATGGAAAATTTACCCCGCTGGGAGACGAGACCCGCCAACTCAAAGTTGTCCTCCGCTAACAGTAGGGTGTACCGGGGGATCTCGGCGGTCAGCAATACCCCCATCGCCTCCCGGTCCCCAAGCTGAACAGCCGCGACATTCCCTCGGAGGTCGGGGTCCCCCCACCGGGGCCAGACTTGGTCAATATTGGCAAAAAGAAACGGGGTTTCCACCCCTTGATTGACGAAGACAGGAGAAGCTTCAGAACCCTGTTGGGTCGGGGCTGGAATAGCCACCACCCTTTTTGGGCTCGGAGGGAGTAGAAATTGCGAAACAAACTGATCCTAGGAGTAATGCCTAAGCGGTGACAGAGAATAACAAAAGCGCTAATCACACGACAGGAGTTTGGGACTAGCTGAGAAGGAGTCAAAGAGTGGAAATCAAGTAGGCGGACAAAGAAAGGATGAAAGGGAGGGTGGAGACCTGCCTGCAGGCAGATCTCATAAAGAGCTACTCGACCGGGTCGGGAGGAGATGACCCGGTCGTCAGGTGTTGGTAGGAATAACTCGACCTCCCGAGGGATCCTGTAGCGGGCCCGGATCCTTTCCAGATCCGGTCGCTTCAGGACAGAGGCTATCCCCTCTGGGGACTCCTCCACCCTCGATGAGGTCCCGGCCCTCAGCCGGTGGCCCCTTGATGGAGCCCCACCGGTGGCCCGTCGCCGGGCCAGAGGGATGTGGTCCTCCGAATCAGAGGACCACTCGATTGGAGGAGAAGGAGAAGGAGGAGTCTGAAGCCTCACAGAGGGAGGACGGTCCTCAGAACCGTCCTCCGAGGTCCAAGAAGGTGAACTCATGAATAAAGAGAATTAAGACGAAAAGGCTGACCTGGAAGAGCAAAGAAAGCGGGGCACGAGCTCGCAGGTTGCAGGAACACTGGGGAACGGAAGGAAGAAGATGATGGCGATGAGGCATCAGCCCGCCTCCCTTTGGCTAGCTTTATCGAGTTTTCAAAATGTCCCGCCATGTCTCGTCAGCCACGCGGCTTCTTGTTATACGCCGGTTCGCCTCGAGGATCACCCCGGCGCGTGGTGCGGCACGCCCTCGGCCAGCGATGGGACCTTGCTGACGTCGCCGTAATGAGAGGAAATGATGATACGCCTTTTGCGTAGACTCCGAAGAGCCCGTCTTCATTTTCGAGGGTGATCATGGCTGGCGCGGTGTACAGGGGCCGTCTCCTTACATTCCCCGCACCGTCCGCATAGAACTCAAGGGCAGGGATCAGCCACGTGGAGAATGCCCCTTGAGCCTCAGCGGTGGGACCCGCTTCGCCCCAGGGGCGAGGGGGCATCTGATATGACTGATCCCACGTCGTCAGAAAAGGTAACGGCAGTCATCGTCACCCCCTCACCCCCGGCACCCCCTCGGGGTCGGGGGTAGGGTCATCATTCCTTAACCCCGGGGCCCCACCGGGCCCGGGGTGCATCGTCACCCCTCACCCCCGGCACCCCCTCGGGGTCGAGGGTAGGGTCATCATTCCTTAACCCCGGGGCCCCACCGGGCCCGGGGTGCATCGTCATCCCCTCACCCCCGGCACCCCCTCGGGGTCGGGGGTAGGGTCATCATTCCTTAACCCCGGGGCCCCACCGGGCCCGGGGTGCATCGTCATCCCCTCACCCCCGGCACCCCTCGGGGTCGGGGTAGGGTCATCATTCCTTAACCCCGGGGCCCCCACCGGGCTCGGGGTGCATCGTCACCCCCTCACCCCCGGCACCCCCTCGGGGTCGGGGGTAGGGTCATCATTCCTTAACCCCGGGGCCCCACCGGGCCCGGGGTGCATCGTCATCCCTCACCCCCGGCACCCCCTCGGGGTCGGGGATAGGGTCATCATTCCTTAACCCCGGGGCCCCCACCGGGCCCGGGGTGCATCGTCACCCCCACACCCCTGCACCCCCTCGGGGTCGAGGGTAGGGTCATCATTCCTTAACCCCGGGGCCCCACCGGGCCCGGGGTGCATCGTCATCCCCTCACCCCCGGCACCCCCTCGGGGTCGGGGGTAGGGTCATCATTCCTTAACCCCGGGGCCCCCACCAGGCCCGGGGTGCATCGTCATCCCCTCACCCCCGGCACCCCCTCGGGGTCGAGGGTAGGGTCATCATTCCTTAACCCCGGGGCCCCCACCGGGCCCGGGGTGCACCGTCATTTCCTCACCCCCGGCACCCCTCGGGTTGGGGGTAGGGTCATCATTTCTTAACCCCGGGGCCCCCACCGGTCCCGGGGTGTATCATCATTCCCCATCTCCGATATCCCTTCGGGGTGGGGTCATCTGCGATCAACATGCGACTCAGCTGCCAAGAAACGCGGCAACCTTCAGGTTGCACGGTGCTCGCACATAATTTTCAGCGCATGACCATACCTTGCCGCAGCATACCGTTCGGTACTTCCGTGATTGTGCCCTGTTACGGAGGACCATACCTCATAATGAGGTTTGGCGCGTTGCATGCCCCTGTACATGACAATACCTTGCCGCAGCCTACCGTTCGGTACTTCCGTGATTGTGCCCTGTTACGGAGGGCCATGCCTCATAACGAGGTTTGGCGCGTTGCATGCCCCTGTACATGACCATATCTTGCTACGGCGTACGGCATGCTACTACTTGCAGCTATACTCTGTCCCATCAGCCGGCAGCACGCACTGCATACCTTCGCGACCGCTGGACACGTGTGATATCACATCAACAGGAGGTACGGGAGATGTCTCCGGCACGTGTAGCTGCGGTACGAAAGCAATCTCCCCTAGACGAAAGATAAGGTATTAGGACAACTATAAGAGCAAGGGAATACGCTGTAAGTGGGATCTGAACTCTGGTTTTTCTGAGCTTTCTTCCTCCCTGCAAAAACCCTAACCGCCTCAGCTCCTCTTCGCTGGAGCGGTTCCTTGTCTGAGCCCAAGCCACTAACTTGATCGTCGGAGGGTCCCCACCGGTGCCACCGGTCCCCGGGGACTTTTCTTGCAGGACTTCCAGGAGCGAGACGTTTATTTTCCCCGACGTTCGAAAAGGGTGACTTGGCGTCATCAGTATGCGACTTCTTTAGTAGCTGAGCCAGTTGGAACCCTCTTGCATTAAAAAAATAAAATAAAATTAATTTAAGCTTATGATGCAGGTGTGTGCCTTCTCCTCACATGATGAAGCTACGCGAGGTTGTAGGCTACAACATAAATTACGAGAGCAGCTTAAAAAATGGCCTTGCGGTATGACTTCCGATAAAAAGAACGTCCTTCCAGCAGTGCAGGATCATTAGCCTCAAAATGTGGTGCTTTGCTTTGGAGGCAAGAGGCGATACGTTTCTCATGTAGAATATATGGATCATCAAATCTCAAGGAGAACAACACAGAGCCGACCGAGACAAAATCAACTTTTCCAGACACCCCCCAAGAAACTAAGGCTCTCTTTCTGCTGCAAGAGCGCGTCGATAATGAGCACCATTACCACTACCAAATTCAAAATGAATACTTAATACTCTCTTTTTTTTCCACCACATCTGGCAGAGAGCGGGCTGCCGGCCACAAATAGGATTTCTCCAAGTCCAGTCTCTTCATTCAGGTTCACGAGTCCAACTCAAATACCCGACCAACCCCCACTTGGGTGACGACTAATGGTCTCAAGTCACCCCTTCATTGCCACCCCTAAAGCCAAGCCAAGCCTAGCCTAGCCTGAAAGCAGATCAGCCTCCAGACAAGAAAACACAAAGTCGGTCAAAAATTTAAAATCAGGTTGGAATTCGTCGTCATTCCACTCCGCTGTCTCCTTGGACAACCACCATACCTAAGCCAGTCAAGTCACCGTCCGTTTTACCACCAAGCCACTACTCAAACCACCACCACCAGTTCGGCCTCCAACATAGCTATCTACCACCACAAACACCAGCCACCTGTCTGTTCACATTTCCTTCTTTTGCCCAGCATCCAATCTCAGCTTTCCCTCAAATGATGAAGGTCGACATGGTACTGCATCATCCATAAGATACTAGATCCTATTCAGCTCTGTCAATCAGATTGAGCGAAGAAACACGATAAGTGTAACTGATATTGTAATATTTAATGACTACATTTTAAATCCAGATTATTCACATTTTCCTTGATAACAGTGACCTCAAGAGAAGTGAGTTCCAGATTGTCGCCTTTCAATAGATCTGGCAATTTCGGACAAGTACTGGAATAAATGACAAAGCTCACCAAGAAACATGAAACCTACAAATGGATTATGCAATTGCAAAACTATGCAGATCAGCTAAAGAACACATGGCAAAGGTCCCTTAATTAAAATTAAGTCAGGTTAGCAGTATTTACAAGCCAAAAATGCCTGATTCATGCTGCCTTTCATCGAGAGCCTCTATGAATAAGACGGCCACCAAAAAAGTAAAAAAGAATCCAAAATGTGTCAAGACAAAAAAAACATCAAGTATTATTAAAATAACAGATACAACATCTTTTTTCCTAATCTTATTTATGAGGTTTGATGCATATATAGCCGTCCACGAGAGAAGAACCCGTGTTAGATGCGCAGCAGGCCCCTTGCCACAGCAGTTGTGGCACGGCACCACACTAGTAAAGATGACACTGTAACATGTTTTACTTATCCAATTATGCTATAGGCGGCAGCTTTTCCTTGAGACGTGAAATCAGTTTGAATGTTTCCTCTGCTTCAACCTGTTGACGAATATCAGCCCTTGAAGCTCTGTCTGGATGGAACCTCAGCAACGCTTGTTTATAGGCAGCATTGACCTGCACGCCCCACCCCCCAACAAAAAGAAAAACAATCCCACAAACAAACATTAGGTTATTGCATTAAAGAAGCAAGGATACACAAGCGCATACAACTTTAACATGAACATGTCGAGCACCCATATGCATGCAATGACCAATAAACCATTTGACCCTAGACACGCCTCATCTAACCACAGTTTACCGAACCATTTTGCACTTCTGGTAAGATACAGATCAAACAATGAATTCATATATGTTAGGATGGTAGGACTTATCATTTACCAAAACCTATGAAATGCTTGCCTTGAAATTCTTGAAAAGAACACAGCTGCCCTTCAGATTTGTCACGTAGTGAAGATGCAAAACAAGGACATTAAAGGTCAAATTACAGGAAAACTAAACCACTTAAGAACCAAAATTGGCTATGAATTACTGTCAAGCATCCTTGATCCTATGGTTTGTAGGATAAAGAGTTACAATTGTACTGATAAAGCTGTAGAAGCAAGTGACGGGAAGCTTGAAGAGTTTCATTTCTCCAAGGCTCTCCAACATTATGCATGTAGTCAACACATGCAACAAAGCCAACATTGTCAAAATGCTTAGGCAGAGTCTTAGATGATCACCACTTAAATGCCTAGAGTGGGAGAAGTAATGAAATTAACATGATATCCTACTGCAATCAAATGATCATAGAGAGAGAGAGAGAGCACATTAAAAAATCATATTGATATACAGTGTGACTGCTAGTTACATAAACTATCCAATTAGGAAACCTTAACTCAAACTTGCACAATAATTCTATTAAATAATTGATTATCTCTAGTGAAAAAATAACATGATCTAGCAATCCTTAGTATCTGTTGGAACGCATTATGCACACCTCAGTTTGTACTAAAGAACAAAAGAGTCAAACTAAAACACGAACAAAAATTTGTTACATAGATGAGAAAACATATAAAAATACACGATCAATAATGTTGACTGCTAGATGATAAAAACACAAAGATATGTGAACAAAGGCCCTCTTTTCCTCTAGTTGCTGGCCCCTTCCCTTTGGCATCCCTCTCACTCCCCTTTCTCTCACGGAAAAGTCTTGCTGCACCGCATGCGGTGATTGGCGCGCGGCGCATGTGCACGCACGCATGCCAAAGGCAGGAATATCTTTTCTGCCTTTGGCATACACATGCACATGCACCGCGCACCAATCACCGCTCATGGTGCAGTTCCTCCTGCACTGCACATGGTGCAACAAGACTTCTCTCATTCAGTTGCCTTTCATTGCATCTTCACATGCAATGGAGAGGACAGTTAAATTACGGCAGCAAACACTTAAACTATTTGATAGAGACCTGAGATTTGATAGATGATGGGAAATAGAGATTTGATAGATGATGGTAGATAACATACGAACAGCTGTGATTATAAAAGTCCACCCATGGCTTGGCAACAGAATGCCTTCACTAAATTAAGAAAGAAGAGGTAGCCTACAAGAAAAGTCACTCAAAGAAGGCTACACACCAACACATGCACCTTGGTGGGTGCACAGCTTGGGAAAAGCACTGAGGCACTTGGGTTGCCCAGGAACCTTGGCCTAGGAGCATAGGCACCTAGCCAGCTGTATGTGACAACCTTGTTCAAAGCCTTTGAGATTATAACTTTACAACTAAAATTTAAAGGACTTAAGAAAAAGGTAATGCATTTTATTTACCTTTAAGGATCAGCATCATTCTAGCAAAAGAAAATGAAAGAAAAATATCATCGAATCAAAGCTGAAAGAATGGCAAGTTAGTACACAGGATCATTAATTAACATTCCATTAGAAGCTAACAAAACATGTTTTTCCTTTAAATAATTATATCATATTAAATATTATTGGTGTACATGTTTGATCCTACTGTTTGTACTATATGGAGTTTCTTTGATCCATAACTATATCATATTAAATATTATTGGTGTACATCTTTGATCTATAAATATTAAATATTTATGGATGCAAATAGGAGCATGCAACAAGAAACTTGAAGAGATGGATTATCTTAGGTTTATTCCATATAAGGTTCATTGTATTGGGAACCGGTACCGTTTTAGTATCAAATTGGTGTGATTCAGTACGGGGCATACTATACCAAACCGATGGAATACCATCAAGTGGACCAGAAGGTCCCAATCCATAAACCGCCCCAAATCAGGCTAAACCAAAAGGGTCAATTGGTTTACGATAGTTCAGTTCAGCTTGGTACACTAGTACGGGATCGATACCGATGGTTCAAGGCAATATGGCTAGTTCGCTCCCCATACAAAATCGAGAGGCCAAATTGTCCTAGCTTCAAGCCAATTCGATTTGGCTCACCCCAAGCCACCCTGTTCGGTACGGTTCAGCTAACCTTAGTTTCATGTCATGCATATAGACCAGACATGAGATAAAACGTCTTTCTAGCTGATGATTTTATATAATCTTCATGGATCAAAGTGCACATGTGAACATACACAAAAAATAAAAAATAAAGAAAAAAAAAAGAAATCCACGTGACATTATTTAGCAGTCACTTCAAGGTTACAAATAAAGTTGAATTTTCTTGTGATATCCTTTTATCTAGATATCTTCACATAAAGGAACATCAAATTGACTCATTAGGTTTACCATATAACCTCAAAAATCTTACTAGCTTCAATAAAGTTACTAAATATTGACTTCTCAAACTTAGTCCCTTCATATTGAATATACATTATAAAAACTACTAAACTGACTCTTTAGTACTAAATGCGTATTATAAATTACAAATAGGAACAATACCATCTGGCAACTAGGTATAAATTTCAGCTTTTCTGAATCAAATCATCTTTCAAATTTGCATTTTAAATTCAGAAAAGTATCACAATGTAATCTGAAAAGATAACGTGAACATGGGTATCCCAAAATATCTTCTTTGAATTTCAATTTCCTGACTAAAAAGTTTCTCATAAAATTAAAAAAATATAATTCACCAATCCTAGGAAAGGAAGAATCAAGGATTTAACTACCAGCAGTGCCTACTTCTATTTAATGGCAATGCTGTATTGTACCATTAATAAGATGACCCTTGATATGGTACCATAGCTGGACATAATATGCACCTTTTGTTGTGCCAGCCTTTAGGAGTACTATGTCAGTACTATATCATCTGTCTAGTACGGTACCAAAATGGATAGCAATACTGGTGATTCAACTGTCACTAACAATTAACAACCTGACAAAAGAAAAGATAAAAAACCCCATGAAAAAGAACACATTTTCAAATAAAGCAATTTTAAAGGACACAAGTCCACTTCTTGAGGGTGAGAATTAGTGCACTGGTAAAGCCACTCCATTGTGACTTTAGAGGTCATAAGTTTGAAACACAAAAATAACATCTTCATATGCAAGGGCAAAGCTACATACATTGAACCCTCAAACCCTACAATGGTGGAAGCATCGTTAAGCCGCCCTTTTTTTTATGAGTCCACTTCTACTATACTTCCATGTATGTTTGAAATTTTGAAGCAATGCACAACATTTTTTTGTCAATTGGTAATCAGCCATTATTTTGGAAAGTGTTGTGTAACCTAATTCTTCTTTTAGGAAGAGGGGTTAAGATCAATCATTTATTTTTAAAATAATTCATCTTTGGATGACCATTCACATCATTGCTTCTTGTGATGGGTAGCATTTGTGAACCTACCTACTTCTTGTAAATCAAAAAGATAAATCACATCAGATAAAAGCATTCTAATGTCTTGGGTTTGGATAGTTATGAAAAAGACTAACAATCCACAAAATATTGGACATTTCTACATGGTATTGTGGAAAATGGTACAACATTCTAAAGCATAAAATGACAACGGATGAATCAACTGATTTTTTGGTTGATGGTACTAAAAATGATTATTTCCAATATTTAGAATTAATTATTTATAAAGAGAATTTGAGGATAATGTTAACCATAGAATTAAAGCATGTTGGATAAAATTGAGAAGTGCAACTGAAATATTATATGATTGTAAAGTACCTGTCAAACTAAAGAAAAAAATTTATAGGACAGCCATAAGGCTAGCTATGCTTTATGGTATGGAATGTTAAGCTCTTAAAAAAATACACATAGATAAGATAAATGTGGCGAAATAAAAATGTTGAGATGAATGTGTGGTAATACAAAAAAAAAAAAAGCATATGAAATGAAACCATTCATAAAAAGGTAGAGATAGCTCCAATTGAGGATAAATTAAGACAAGAACGACTTAAATGATTTGGACACATGCAACGTAGAGATACATCTGTATGAAGAAGTGACTTGATACATGTAGAAAGAAAAAGAGGTAGAGGTAGATCAAAAATTAAGAGGATGTGATAAAGAAAGACTTAGAATCTTTTCATCTTACAAAAAAATATAACTTGAATAGAGTTGAATGAAAAAAAAAAAAGATTTATGTAGTTGATCCCAACTAATTTGGGATTAAAGCCTTATTATTGTTGTTGTATGAATCAATCGATTTCAAAGGTCCAACTTCATGTGAAAATCCATTTAGACCACTTATCTTCTAAGTTTAACAAGTTGGTTCTCTTTAACCAAGCAGCCGGATACAAGATTGATTCTTTAACTATTGCCTATTGCAATGTCACTTGTGTCTTCTGAACTTGCAATTATGAGAGCTGGCCAATATGGAATACTAACCTAACTAGTGATTCAAGTCTCGATCATCCTGTTTTGTTTCTACCACAAAACATTATAGCATTAATTTTAAATAGATCTAATTAAAATAAAAATATAATTTTTGGAGTGCAAATATATTTAAAAATCAAATAAAATACTAAAGTTTCACAAATAACTTTTTTTAAGGAAAAAACATCACAAGCAAGTGCTAAAATAGCTGATTAGATCAAAGATTGAGAGAGAATGAGACGTGAGGCATCTCATTCCATGGAAAAATCAAGATAACCTCTGTCCCACGAGAATTAAAACCTTACAACATTTATGCTTTTTTTTTTTGAAGATAATCAAGCATTTGCAAACCAATCAAGAATTCATGAAAAATGATAAAAAAATACATAAAACAAATCTAAGAGAACCTACTTACTTAAAAAATCTACAAGAACTTATTTGTGACAAGACTTCTAAAGAAATACACATATTTAAAAGTAGAAAAGGCTCTCCAAAAGATAAAAGGCATGTGCCAAGGTCAACCAAACCAACCTGAATTGCCCAATTCAGAGTATATCAATCTGAACCAGTCTAGCTGCTTAATTCAGAACATGCACAAAGCTAGTTTGAACTAAGCAAAACCGCCTAGTTCCACTCAGTTCTAATAGGCCCCATTCAATTTTGTCGAATTGGTTCCTTAAAAAAAGAAAATATCCCCTCTCGCTCTGCCCTCCCCAAACTCTCTCTCTCTCTCTCTCTCTCTAAATCCACCCATGGAGGCTCTTCACCTCTGCTTGGGCCATTGGTGGGACATCAGCCATGGGTTTATTAAATAACTGCATTTAGGATTACTGATGTAACTTAAAGCTAATGGAGCGTCAAACCCAATATTCCACCTTTTCCCCTTATCGAAGAAAAGGCAATCAGATGACATAGAAAAGGAAATCCAGGAATTTAGCCACCTTAGATGGGCCCTTCCACTAAATGAAAGAGAAGGAATGAGGAAAGAGAAGGAATGAGGACATGGCCAATTTGTAGAGCTTCACGACATTTTTGCAAGAAGAAATAGTGGTAATAGCCAATAGCCAAGGTGACAGGTAAGGGATGGAAGAAAAGAAATCACAAGTAGGGGACAAAATGCAAAAGTGAGAGAAGGGAAAAGAAAAAATATGGAAAATAGGTGCAAAGGAAAGAAGGCAGAGAGACATAAGAGGAAGGAAAAGAAACAGAGACAAACCACTTGGGGAATCACTTAAATGGCATCTAATTTAGCGCCTATATTAGCCATCATTTCCTTTCTTTAATATAAGAAATGGCCCCAATATCAATATTTAAAAAAAAATATCTTACAATCCACAATTCAATCCAATCTGACCCCTTCTGTGATTTACAATCCAGTCCCAACATATTTCTAAAGAAATATCAGGCCCCTATCATCAATCATAGAGTTGACAAGAACAGCTACCTTCAACATATTTGCCTAGATCTAATCTCAATATAAGACCCAAACCTTCTTTAAAATCCAATCATCAATTGATTATCATTACAATTAATACCATAGGACACTTGCCAAACACTGCCCATCAAAGAAAACAACAGATGAAAATCCCCTGTTGCGGAAGCAAGAAAAGCAAGGAGACTTGCGTACATACAAGTGGATATATTGATATCATTTTCACCATATATGCCATACCATGATCAGGCTTTCAAGATATCCAACTAAATCCATAAGCTTAAAATGAGAAGCGTTGTTAGACAACCATAGCAGCCCTACAAAGATTATTGATCAAAAGAAGACAAATTATGTACACAACTTAGCCAGATCGCTTTCTTTTGTTTGGTTGGCTGGTGCTTGTTTATGTGCCAAAATGGTAGTTCAATGTATCATATACTCCAGTCTCCAGAATACTCAAATGCAAAAAGCAGTCTAAGGTGACAGGAGCCCTATATCACCTGAGGCCTTAGGCACTAAAGAGGCACTCGCCCAAACAAATCAAGGTGCTAATTAATTAAAAAAAAGGGTTCAATAAATATATTAGAAATAAATACTATATGTATATGGAAACAATGCAAGCATTTTAAGATTAGTTATTCAAGTTTCAACATCAAATATCACAATAGTCTTGTACATCAGACATCATGTTTAAACTCCACCAAGGCCGGTCCCAAGCCCGAATAAAGAAGGGCTGCGTTAGGTAGCTGACAGTCAGCATAAAACTCCGTCAAGTCCCCTTCAGATTCATGTAGCCGATCCCATGTAGTTGGAAAAAGGCTTAGATGAGTTGAGTTAAGTTTATCAAACATCATGTTTAACATATTTCAAAACATCAAATCAAAATACCACTTTCCATACCTATTTTTAAACAATAGTCAGCAAAATAAACTTTAGTAGTTTTAAATTTCAAACACAGCAAATCACAACTGCCAAAACATGTTTGATGTTTATAAATGCAATGTAACATGAAAAGTAAATCATCGAACATCCAAGAAGAGCAATTTATTTTTAAGGATTCCACGAGACCAAAATAATCTTCATAGTAAAGTTAATAAAGCTCTAAAAGAATAGGTTAAAAAAAAAATGAAAGGCAGAATACTGTAGATGTTGACATGCTCAAGGGATTCCTCACCTTGCCTACGTGCCTAGATGAGCACCTGGAGTGTCTTTGACAACATTGAAAATACTGAGAATAGGAAAATTAGATAGCATAGCTATACATATTTGGATACAATTCGTGTCCAATTACTCATAAATAGTGGTTCACGAATCAGCTTTATTTTTGTTCTTTGTTCTTTGAAAAAAGGTTGGAGGGAGTCCCATTTATAATATTAAGAAAGCTTTATTATTTATTCATTCCAAATGAATAGGGTTCACTAAAAATAGGATAACAAGATGTTTTGATAGGAAATATTTTAGTTTAATTTCATCATTTCAATTTTAAAAGGTTTACTGACGAAAAGTTAGATGTCGTCTAAAAATGAGTACATAAGCATTATAGGGGACTTCAATGAAACATTATGACTAGATATAGTACCATAATGAATAGAATAAATAAACAATCTTATAAAAACTGCAATCAGTTGATAATCAAAGAACAATTTCAAAGATGATGAACCATGACTTTTTGAATCAGTTTTTTTTTTAACTAAATTCTCTGAAAACCCTCCTTGAAAAAACCAAATGGATTCCTAGGTGTCCAATGCCAGTACATCAGCTAGGTGGAAAAGCAAACCAGAACCATCATTCGAGCCTAATACACATCAAGCAATGACAAAGCATTCATAAATTGGATCTCTGCCTTCTACATTTTCAAGGTATATTTCTAAAATCATTTATCTAATATGATAAAAAAAATAGTAGTTAAATAAATCAATAATAACAAGATGCGTAACACACCTCATGTGGTAAGGGAAAAGGACTCCCTTCAACATGGATACCTAATCCGCGCAAAAGAGAGGCCATGTCTCTGTATCTCCCTTCCATCTGGTCAAGTGTCTTCCTTACTTCAGCACGAAGCTGTTCTTTCAGATGTATAATTTCCTCATCCTGACATTAGCACACACAATATTGTAAATCAACAAAAGAACATCAAAGGGAAGCAGGGGAAAAAGGAGCTGTTGCATCATATTTAGCAAACTCACCATGGACAAGATTAATGAATCAAAGAAATAAGCAATATACAGAAAATAAATAGGAAATATGAAAGATTCTGGTACTTATACAAGGGCATGTAAACTACTATTTCAAAACCTTCTTTTGAGAAAAATGAATTGTTGTATCATATTTAGCAAGCTAGCCATGGACAAGATTAACAAATCAAATAAAGTGAAGCAGGAGAAGAATATCAGAGGGAAATAGGGGAAAAATGAATTGTCACATAATATTCAGCAAACTCACCATGTACAAGATTAGAAAATCAAATAAATAGGCAATATGCATGAAAATGAATAGGAAGCATGAATGATTTTAGTACTTATACGAGGTTGAGATAAATACTACTTCAAAACCTTTTTTTGAGATTCCCGAATTTCTTCTAAACGCTGCTTTTGCCTCTTCTCCATTTCCATTAGACGCAAATTTTGAGCCTTTCTTTTCTTCCGCAACCTTTGTGCTTTTTCTGCCTGCAAAATCGCAGCAAGATTGATATATCAAGCAGAACAGGAAGTGTATAACAACTAAATAATAAAAAAGTTAATGATCTCAAAGCAATAGAAAATCTAAGGACATGACCTGTCCTGTTACCATTTTGAGACATCTTTATGATCACACTCAGATCACTACAAGGGCAAAGCCTTTCCCCTTTTGTGGACATTTTGGTTTCCCCACCAACCCCAACCCCGCCCCCCCCAAAAAAAGCAAAAAAAAAAAAAAAAGGTAAAAAAGAATCAGACCACTAATATGTACATAACCATAATCAGCAACTCTAATTGCAATTACTTCAGTTAACTTAGTCACACACATATATTTTTTGCAAAGGTCAATAATTTATCTCTGCCAAATATATACCATAAATGGATTAGTAATTTATTGTCTTCTTATTCAGAAAATGTTCATGGACGAAGTGGTATTTTTCTCTAAAAACAGTTAGCACACAATTTTTGCAGATTTCTGTTTCAAACATCACATGACATCATCATCTCTTCCTTGATTCCCTTGTAAAGCTGCAAACAACCATGAGCTTGTGCCGTTCAGGCTCGACTTGTGATATGAAAGGAGGGTTCCAGATTGAATCCAAGCTGAGTTAAAAATGTACCAGCTCGGCCCAGGAACTCATATGAGCTTGTTAATGAACTGAAACTAGCATCCAGCTATGTGTTAATCTGGGACTAGTGAAGCTTATTTTTCAAACCTTAATTTGAAGCTTGAGCTCAGGTTGTTTCTGGTCAAACAAAGGTTAAGCAAGCCCCAAGCTCCAGCTGTTTATGAACAGCTTGCTCTATTTGTTAACAATCACTGTCTGAGTAGAAATCAAAATATAACTTCATCATTTCAAAGCTC
>UESW01002712.1:128200-171139 GCA_900491605.1 Calamus simplicifolius | reverse complement strand
CCCAAAATATACTTCGCTTCTTCCAGTTATGTTCTTTACATATACGGCTATTTATTCTATCTGCATCTGGTTCCCATGCATACATCAACCCCAAATCTCTATAGAATCAAATAGATCCGTGCCGGACCTAACCGGTTCGGCAAATTTTGTGACTGCTTTGTTCTTCCGGAAGGCGATCAAGTTACGCCTGTAAGGATGATTTGGGGGCAAGAACTTCCTATGGTTATCAAACCATGACTGCTTACCACTCTTCTGCAATGTAAATGCATCCGAATCATACATGCAATGAGGGCATGCCAGACGTCCAGCAGTGCTCCAACCAGACAACATTGCATATGCCGGAAAATCACTTATTGTCCACATCAAAGCAGCTCTCATTAAGAAATTTTGTTTCATAGAAATGTCGTAGGCTACCACTCCTGTTTCCCACAACATTTTCAATTCGGCCACCAACGGTTGCAGAAAGACATCAATCTTTTCCTTAGGATTTGATGGTCCTGGAACCAAAACGGTTAAAAACATTGCAGGATCTTTCATGCACTTCCACGGAGGAAGGTTATATACAGTCAGTATCACAGGCCAACATGAATACTGTTGCCCCGCTTGACCAAATGGTTGGAAGCCATCGGTACAAAGACCTAATCTCACATTCCTTATATCTTCAGCGAAAACAGGATGATTTTCATTGAACTGCTTCCAAGCCTTTGAATCTGATGGATGCCGCATTTCATCCTCTTTAGATTCATGTTCGGCATGCCATCTCATATCAGCAGCTGTTGCCTCAGTATAATCTCTGCAGGCGTGGGGTAAGAGGAAAGTAATGCATCCTCTTGTAAGGCACACTTTTCCTCCTACTTGTATGAACCTGATTGCCCACAAATCTTACACCATCTCAGCTCTGAGTCTTCACCCCAAAATATCATACAATTGTTCAAGCAACAATCGATCTTATTAACTGGAGCCCAAGCCCACGCAACAACTTCTTTGTTGCGTAAAAACTGTCTGCGGCAACATTATCATTTGGCAGAATTTCTTTGATTAACTCAGCTACAGAATTGAACGCCTTTTCTGATAATCGATGTTCTGCCTTAATATTCAACATTCGAGCAGCTGTAGAGAACTGGGAATGACCCTCACACCCAGGATACAATTCTTGATTGGCAGCACGCAACATATCGTAAATTGTTGTGCTTCTGGATTTGGTTCTTCCATAAATGTATTCTGATTGAAGTCATTACCCGATGCATTCATAACCATTTGTTCATATGTGTTTAAATTCACAAATGGTTCATCTACGGGAATTGACTCTTGTTGGCCTATAACAGCTGCTGGAATATCCTCTGGTTCACCATGACAGTACCAAACATAGTAATCAGGAACAAAACCCTTCTTACACAAATGCACCTTAACAGTTTCCACATCTCTGTAGGCTTTATTCTGACACCTGTGGAAGTTGCATGGGCACCTAATCCTAGGCCCATCCATCCATTCAGGTTGGCTACATGCAAATGCGATAAATTCTTCCAATCCATTCAGAAAATCTGGATTCAGCAAGCCATCTTTTATCCTTGCATACATCCATGAGCGAGTCCCGCTCATTTTTGACCGACTTATACAAAGTCTGGTAAATCATTAAATGAAACCAAAAAATAAAACTATATTAGTATTAATAAATATATAACTAAATTATTTCTTGGGCACAACTAATTAAGGTTAATTACAACCAATTAAATCATTTATAAGTACGCAAATTTTTTTTAGGAATAAGGACCCTAATGCAAGGGCGAGCCACGGCTACGATCCTTTGCTAGAAGGACCGATGCATAGGTTAATGGCTAAAGAGAGGGCTTGAGTTTGTGTCGGGCCATAAGGCGATGCGTTTAGTCATTAGACTTCACAAGAATTCAAGTGTCTTAAATAATTCTACCTTCACTCCATGTCTACAAGGTAAGGCCCTATCCCATTCAAGAATATTTTTTGTGATATGTTATTCTGCTATTAATTATCATCGATCGGCAACATTGAAATTTCGGCAGCATTTCCCCATATGTTCTCCTACATGTGTGGTATATAAGCCACACTAGGAGAACGTATGAGCAAATGCAAACCGAAATCTCACCCCACGATGATTACTAGCAGACTAACATGTCACAAGAAATATTCCCAAACTGTCCACCAGGACAATTTGAGAATTTGCAAGACTAAGGCTTACAAATTCTCAAACGGGTCTAAAGGTTAATTAAAGTGCTGTGATTATGAAGTCCGAAGACAATCGAACTTATGCTTGTTATTCTTAACTTCTTGTGAATTATACATGTAATCACTAACTTTTTAAGATTATTGTGTCAAATACAAATGTTTGCGAATACTAAAATGTAAATCATTGAAACTAGTAATTTGTTGCTGGAAATTAAATAATATTACAACAAAACATTTTATTTAGCATTTCAAAATGTAATGCATCATTAAGTTTGCAGCATATAAATAATCAAGACATAACAAATGTAAATGAGTATAAATGCACAAATACTATTGTCATTAAATTAAAAAAACAGTGGCCTGGCCACCGTTTTAAGGGGGTTTCCCCCCTCCCCCATTTTTTTTTTTTCACAGTGGCCTGGCCACCGTGGCCAGGCCACTTGGCCGGACAAGAAAGAAAGGGGGTTTCCCCCCTCCCCCCATTTTTTTTTTTTTCACAGTGGCCTGGCCACCGTGGCCAGGCCACTTTAAAGGGGGGGGTTCCCCCCTCCCCCTGTTAAAAAAATTTTTTTTTTTTTTTCACAGTGGCCTGGCCACCGTGGCCAGGCCACTGCCGGCCACGGCAGCCGTGGCCGGACAAGAAAAGAAAGGGGGGGGGGGGTTTCCCCCCTCCCCCCTGTTAAAAAATTTTTTTTTTTTTTTTCACAGTGGCCTGGCCACCGTGGCCAGGCCACTGCCGGCCACGGCAGCGGCCGTGGCCGGACAAGAAAAGGGGGGGGGGGGTTCCCCCCTCCCCCCTGTTAAAAAATTTTTTTTTTTTTTTTTCACAGTGGCCTGGCCACCGTGGCCAGGCCACTGCCGGCCACGGCAGCGGCCGTGGCCGGACAAGAAAAGAAAGGGGGGGCGGGGGGGGTTTCCTCCCCTCCCCCCTGTTAAAAAATTTTTTTTTTTTTTTTCACAGTGGCCTGGCCACCGTGGCCAGGCCACTGCCGGCCACGGCAGCGGCCGTGGCCGGACAAGAAAAGAAAGGGGGGGCGGGGGTTTCCCCCCTCCCCCCTGTTAAAAAAAATTTTTTTTTTACAGTGGCCTGGCCACCGTGGCCAGGCCACTGCCGGCCACGGCAGCGGCCGTGGCCGGACAAGGGGGGGGGGGGGGGTTTCCTCCCCTCCCCCCTGTTAAAAAAAAAATTTTTTTTTTAACAGTGGCCAGGCCACGGCCACGGCAGCGGCCGTGGCCGCCTTGTCCGGCCGTGGCCGGACAAGAAAAAACAAGGGGGGGGGGGTTTCCTCCCCTCCCCCCTGTTAAAAAAAAAATTTTTTTTTTATTACAGTGGCCTGGCCACCGTGGCCAGGCCACTGCGGCCACGGCAGCGGCCGTGGCCGCCTGCGGCCCGGTGGCCGCCTTGTCCGGCCGCGGCCACGGCCGTGGCCGGACAAGAAAAACAAGGGGGGGGTTTCCTCCCCTCCCCCCTGTTAAAAAAAAAAATTTTTTTTTTTTGATTACAGTGGCCTGGCCACCGTGGCCAGGCCACTGCCGGCCACGGCAGCGGCCGTGGCCGGAGAAGACGGCCACGGACCTGCCGTGGCCGGAGAAGACGGCAGCAGGGAAAAAAAAAAACAGAAATTTTTTTTTTTTGATTTTGGGGCTAACCTTGGTTGAGATTCGCCTTGGCCGGGTAGCCGGAGTCGGAGGAGATCCTCGGGGGGGCTGGGAGTCGGAGGAGATCGCCGGAGTTTCGAGCTTTATCACGGCGGCGGCGGCTAGGTCAGACGGGAAGGAGGAAAGAAGAAAGGGGCGCTTAAATATAGGTAATTAGCGACGCCAAAATTGCGTCGCAAATTCGTCGCAATTTTTTTTTTTTTTTTCTTAGCGACGCACGTGGGCGTCGCTAATCCATCGTTAATAAATGTAAAAAATACTTTTATGAAAACATAGCGACGCCAATAAATGCGTCGCTAAAGCGTCGCTAAATTGGCGCCATCATCTGGCGGAAAAATAATTTTATTTTCTAATAATTGCGTCGCTAAGGCGTCGCAATATTTTTTTAATAATTTAAATTGATTAATATAAAAAGTTATTACATATATTGCGACGCAAGCAGTGCGTCGCAATTATTTTTTAAATATTTTTAAATGAAAATATTTAAATTTATTATAATAATTGCGATGACAAATTGCGTCGCAATTATTTTTTAATATTTTAATCAGCTATATGTATTCTAATAATATTGCGACGCATATATTTTGTCGCAATATTTGTTTATATTTTTTTAAACTGTGTCGCTAAGGCGTCGCAAGCTATTTGTTAATATTTATAAATGATTATATTTATAATTAATGTTAATAATTACAACGATAAATGGCATCGCAATTTATTTTATAAAATTTTTAATTACATAAATTTATTTATTGCGACGATCGGCGACGATCCAACGGTTGCGATCGATCCAATGATCCCGATCGGCCACGACCTATCTCGGACCGTTGCAATCCGTCCGAGATCGGCGACGATCCGAGGGTTGCGATCGATCCAAGCCCTGATCCCGATCGGCGACGATCGATCGCGGACCGCGGCAATCGGTCCGATCGGCAAAGATCCGACGGTTGCGATCGATCCAAGCCCTAATAAACGATCGCCACGACCTATCTCAGACAGTTGCAATCCGTCCGAGATCGGCGACGATCCGACGGTTGCGATCGATCCAAGCTGTGATCCCGATCGGCCACAACCTATCTCGACCGTTGCAATCCGTCCGAGATCAGCGACGATCCGACGGTTGCGATCGATCCAAGCCCTGATCCCGATCGGCGACGACCGATCGCGGACCGCGGCAATCGGTCCGATCGGCAAAGATCCGACGGTTGCGATCGATCCAAGCCGTGATCCCGATCGGCCACAACCTATCTCGGACAGTTGCAATCCGTCCGAGATCGGCGACGATCCGACGGTTGCGATCGATCCAAGCCGTGATCCCGATCGGCCACAACCTATCTCGGACAGTTGCAATCCGTCCAAGATCGGCGACGATCCGACGGTTGCGATCGATCCAAGCCGTGATCCCGATCGGCCACAACCTATCTCGGACCGTTGCAATCCGTCCGAGATCGGCGACGATTCGACGGTTGCGATCGATCCAAGCCCTAATAAACGATCGGCCACGACCTATCTTAGACAGTTGCAATCCATCTGAGATCGGCGACGACCCGACGGTTGCGATCGATCCAAGCCCTGATCCCGATCGGCGATGACCGATCGCAGACCGCGGCAATCGGTCCGTTCGGCAAAGATCCGACGGTTGAGATCGATCCAAGCCGTGATCCCGATCGGCCACAACCTATCTCGGACATTTGCAATCCGTCCGAGATCGGCGACAATCCGACGGTTGCGATCGATCCAAGCCGTGATCCCGATCGGCCAGAACCTATCTCGGACCGTTGCAATCCATCCGAGATCGGCGACGATCCGACGGTTGCGATCGATCCAAGCCCTGATCCCGATCGGCGACGACCGATCGCGGACCGCGGCAATCGGTCCGATCGGCAAAGATCTGACGGTTGCGATCGATCCAAGCCGTGATCCCGATCGGCCACAACCTATCTCGGACAGTTGCAATACGTCCGAGATCGGCGACGATCCGACGGTTGCGATCGATCCAAGCCATGATCCCGATCGGCCAGAACCTATCTCGGACCGTTGCAATCCATCCGAGATCGGCGACGATCCGACGGTTGCGATCGATCCAAGCCCTGATCCCGATCGGCGACGACCGATCGCGGACCGCGGCAATCGGTCCGATCGGCAAAGATCCGACGGTTGCGATCGATCCAAGCCGTGATCCCGATCGGCCATAACCTATCTCGGACAGTTGCAATCCGTCCGAGATCGGTACCGATCGCTATTTAACATAATTAATTTTTTAAATATATAACGACGCAAAGGGTTGCATCGTATTTTTTTAATATGATAATTATAATATCTAAAAAATTAACTTTAATTCTAATAATTACGATGCAACAAGTACGTTGCTATATTAAAATATAATTTTCCTAATTAATATTTTCGCTTATTACATCGCTAATGCGTTGCTATTTAACATAATTAATTTTTTAAACATTGCAACTCACTGTGTTACGTCGTAATTATTTTTTCTCATATTTATAAATTATAAAATTTAATTTTATTTAAAATAATTACGATGCAGATATTGCGTCGCTAAATTAAAAATAATTTTAATTTATTTTCTGGTTTATTGCGTCGCTAATGCGTCGCAAAATTAATTTTAATTTTAATTTATTTAATTTTTTCCAAAAGATTACGACGCAATGGGTGGCATCACAATATTTTTTAAAATATTAATACTGTAAAAAATATAATTTCATTTATATTATTTGCGACGCAATTGTTGCGTCGCTAAATTAAAAATATTTTTTCTATTTTCCAATTTTATTGCGTCGCTAAGGCGTCGCTATTTAAGATATTTAATTTTTTCAAAAACATTGTGACGCACTGTTATGCGTCGCAATATTTTGTAAACTATTTGTACTGTAAAAAATATAATTTTATTTAAATTATTTGTGACGCATTTGTTGCGTCGCTAAATTAAAAATAATTTTTCTTATTTTTTAATTTATTGCGTCGCTAATGCGTCGCTATTTAATATATTAATTCTTTTAAAAACATTGCGATGCACTTGTAGGCGTCGCAATGTTTTTTTCCGATAATTAGATTTTATAAAATTTAATTTCATTTCAATTATTTGCGACGCAATTGGTGCGTCGCTAAATTAAAAATAATTTTTCTAATTATCTATTTTATTGCGTCGCTAGTGCGTCGCTATTTAAAATATTTAATTCTATTAAAAATATTGCGACGCAATTATTGCGTCGCAAATTTTTATTGATATTTATATTTAATAAAAAATTAATTTAAAAATATTGCGACGCAATATTTGCGTCGCAATATTAAAAATTTAATTTTTTTTTTATTTTTTTGGTTTGTTGAGTCGCTAATGGGTCGCTAATGCGTCGCAATATTTGTTGTCACAATGGCGTCGCAAAGAGGTCGCAATTTAGCGACGCAATTATACGTCGCTAAATTTGCGTCGCTATTTCAGTATTTTCTTGTAGTGAATAAGGATTTATCTACTGTTCTTAAGGTAAGTGATTTGATCACTAGATCTTAAGGTAGGCTTCAAGATAAGTAGTATGACTTCTCATCTTGAAGATCAAGATATGATCTTGATGTTTTTATTTATATGCATATTTTAGATCAAACGATCCAATATATAAGGCAAAGATATGATCTTGATGCATGTTAGATAGATTAATATGTAATCTTTAAGTTTCTGCATTGATAATTATTATTAAAATTATTAAATATGCATACCTCGGATTTTATTTCTCCCTTCATGGTTAATCTTGGACCCTTCCCCTAAGGGGGTCACTGGGCCCTTCGGCTCATCCATGGATGCTGAGAAGGTAAAAGTGGATTGCACATCGCCTTTACCATGGCCAGGGATTTTCCCCTTCCCTTTTGAGGTTTTGGAGATTACCCTTATGTCCAAAGACTCCACATACCAGCCCATTTATCAAAGCCCACCAGGGCTAATGGATTGGCATCAGTGTTCAGAGTGAGCTGCTACGAAGGGGTTTCAGACCTTGTTAAGCCCTCTGAGCCCACAGGCACGACACTCTGAGGCTGGCACCGGCATGACACTCTGAGGCTGGCACACAGACTTCTCCCTTGATACAACCTCCGACACTGCATGAGATCCAATGGCTGACCCTAAGTGCCCAGAATGGCCAACCCCCTGAACCACCACCGACCGATTCTCCCCACAACTAACACCTTGCTGCAACTCAGGGCAGTGGCCAGCAGTGCCAGCCACACCAGCCTTCCTCCCTGACTACCGACGAGCTACCTTCTTTGGAGTCTGCCAGCCATCAGAAACATCAACCACACCAAGCTGGAACTTCCTGCTAGGGGTAGCATCCAGAGGAAGAGGAGATCTCTGACGCCGGAGGGCAGCCATCCAAGGCCCAGATGACAGGCTATAAGAAGAAGAAACGACAGTCGGTGCAGAGCAGTAACATTCGATAGGATGCATGGAACCACAAACTTCATAGATGCCCTCCAAGTGCTCGTAGGCAAACTGTTTCCAAAATGAAGCACCACCGCCTCGCACCCTCGCTCTCGGCCGCAGGGGTTTGCTGAGATCAACACGGACGCAAGCGCGTGCAAACCCACCACGCTTCCTTTACTTAGTTGCAGAGTCAAGGAACAAGAAGTCGCCAACCACTGAGAGGATAGAGCTCACAATTTCCTTCGTCCAGAACTCGATCAGGAGAGATGGCAAACGTATCCACAACAGAGCAGAGGACAAGGATTCAGCCGATGGCACGAACTGTGGACACCAATCCTCCACTGCAATCAACTGCCCGTTGACGACCCAAGGCCTGCCGAGGGCTTGAGCTTTTGCTACGGGGTCAGAGAAGTGGAATAGGTAGTGGCGATGGGCCATGCTTACAGACTCAACATCGCCGAAGATTCCTGCTTATTGAAACTCCCGTACTATTGCCTCTGCCGGAACCAACGCAAGAGGCTCCGAGCAATTACCACCTTCACTCCCTAACCAGAGGATTCTTCCTCCAAAGCCTGAACCGAAACCTGAACAACTTCAGAAAACCTTCGTTCAAGCACCGAAACTTCCATCGGAGAAGGTGACGGAGCCACCCAGACAAAGCGGTTGTCGAAGGCTCGATTCCATGCCCTCCCCTCAGTCTTGCCCCCATCCGAGCCAACTTGAGTTGCATTCGATGGAGAAGCCATCGTCCAAAGGTGAGCAACACAATCCGGCGATGATGATCATCGGAGATCAACCACCAGGCTACCGGGAACATAAATCTTGAAGCACACTGAGAAACAGAGCACTCGTTTGCCAGATATACGAACTTCAAAGCACCACGTTCAGAAGCACAATGATAGCAAAGGAAGGCTCTTAATAGAGAAAACATAACGATGGAAGATCATTAAAGAAAGATGTGATGGTTCACAGTCAGGATGTTGACTCTAGACATACGACAAAAACATGCAATACTGTTGCTCCAAGAAATATGACCATATTAAAGAATAAACAAAATAAAAAAATACTTATTCTAACATATTTAAAATGAAAAAAAGTTATTTTTTTAACCGCTACAATAAATATTTTCATCATCATCTTCGTCTGTCATCTCTAATATTTCTATCATCATTATCATCATTATTACTCCTTAATACATAACTATTATTATCATCATTATCTTCACTATATCGTGGATGCTTTCATCATCATTATCAAAACATTAAGGCTGCAAATGAATTAGATTAAATTAATAGATTAGAATTGGCTTGAATTTAGCTTGATTCTTATTGGAAAACATTGGTTTAGCTCGAATTTAAAAATTAAATTTGATCTAAATTTTGAATTAAGCATAAGTCTTATATTTTTTAACTAATCTGTCTGGCTCAGTAAAAAAACTAATCTTGATCCAACCCAAGTCTAATTCAGTTTACCATTAAATTTAACTTATATAATTCTTATTTTTTTATTTTAATTATTTTTAATAATTATTTGAATGAACTCTCATTTCAATAATTTTATATTTAGTCTTAACTTTGAGCAACCATCTCTATTACCATGTATTTTTTACTTAATCATATATAAATATTTATATCATTATTTATTTTAATAAATTATTACTTATAATACCTTTAAGTATATTATATAGATATTAAAAATTATTATTTACAAACTTTATAATAATTAATTGTCACTTTTTTAAAGTTTTAGTTTAAATTTTATCATTAATTATTAAATTTTAGCTATAAATAAAAAACTAAATGTTTAAGTACTTAAATGAATTAAAAAACTAAATCACTTTTTTGTAGAACTTAAATGTAACGAATATTTTGTGTTGAATTAAAAAAAATCAATTTTTTGGTCCCGGCGGGGCTCGAACCCGCGACCTTCGGCTCATAAGACCAACGCTCTAACCAACTGAGCTACGGGACCAAGCTTGATCAAAGTAAATTTACTTTTGGAAAAATAAATAAATTCAGGAAAAAATAAATTTAGATCATTTTTGTCAGCAAAAGATAATCCAGGCAACGCTCCACCATTGTGAAACCAGCATACTACTCCTGATTGTTTTCCAGAACGGGGCTACAAAGAAAACGTCGGCAAGCTTCTATTTTTCCAACAGAAAACCCAGTGCTGCTAATGGGTCAGACCGGGCCTAATAATTCCATCCAGTTTTCTAAAAGCGAGGACCCCAAGATCATCACGAAATGTCCACCAACCATAGAGACTGAAGAATCCATGCTGCCATCTACATCCGAACGTAAAATTAAAACACAGGCATCTAATAAAGATAGAGATAACAAAATAGAAATTAGAAAGGGCTGAGATCGATGGAAACACCTCTTTGTTTTGTTGCTCGTCAATATTTAGCCCATCACCCTCGTACGTGCTGCTTCCTAGCTCTGGCCTTTACCTTTGATCAGCCCTCTCGGTTCAGAGCAACCAATGAGAAGGCAGCGTTACGTTCTTCTCGGACCGGCCGTAGCTATTACCACCGACTCCACGATCATTGGCCACAAAATCTTTTCGCAGCACCATATATATTGACTGCATGCAGAGAAGTTACACTCCCCCAGAATTTAGTGACGCCCTCTTGTCAATTCTAACTATCTTATCAAACAAATGAATGGTGGTGTCGTCGTCCACCACCAGCGTTGTTGGTTCCGTCTTAATCAGTGGAAGGCCCACATCCTGCCACTTGAACTCAATCGATCGGAGGCCGTACTCGATGGCTGCCAATCTTAAAAAGGAGGAGGAAGAGACTGAACGCGTCCATTCATTGAACGAAAACTTTATGAATGGGCATCCGCCATGCATGCGGACAATGAACGGTTTGATATATCAATCCTATTCTTTTTTTTTTTTTTTTTTTTTTTTTTTTTTTTTTTTTTTTGTTACAAGACGGGCGATCATACACTCCTCATATGAATCAACCCAGATACATCAGAATATAAAATCTGCTGGAGAAGGATCGGGCAGGGGTCCGCAGGGCTCCAAGTCCATGGTCCCGCATGCTGAGCTACAAAGGAAGCCACCCAGTCAGCCGCCGCATTGGCCTCACGGAAGATATGGCGGATCTGAACAGACTGGATTTCCCTCAACATGGACCAGCAGTCCAACAAAATCGGATTTGAGGGAATATCCAAACAGCTGTCCCTCAACAACCAGGAGATGACAGTCATAGAATCCCCCTCAATCATAATCTTATGGGCCTTGAGAGTTCTGATGGCATACGAGAGACCCCCCCACGCACCAATGAGCTCCGACATAGGAACAGATGAGTCGAGGGTACCAAAGCCTCCCGCCGCTAAGAGATCACCCTGATGCCCACGAATGATAAAAGCAGAGCCAGCAGCTCTATAACGGACACTCCCATCAAAATTGATTTTGACATACCCTGGAGGTGGGGGCTCCCAGAGAAGAAAACCGAACACCGGTTCGCTGTCAAGACAGCAGGGGAGCCCCAGAGGCCAGAGGGGTCAACATCAACAGCACTAGAGCCCCGGGCACAGTCCGAAGACAACAGTCTGATCTGCCTCACAACTCTGTGATAAGAGAATCTGTCGTTGGTGAAGATGATCTGATTCCTCGAAAGCCATATGTGATAAGCAGTGGCAGACCAAAGACCACGCTTATTCAGAGGGCCATACCGGATCTCCTGAAAGAAAGAGGATCGCAAATCAGCCATAATATCAGCTCTCCTAGGGTAACCCATGAGAACCCATAACCGTCTCGCTCTGGGGCAATAAAATATAGCATGGTCCAGAGATTCCTCCGCCTGGCTGCACAGAGGGCAAGTCGGCTGGATAGACAGACCCCTCCGGGATAGGAGAAGACAAGTCGGAAGACAGTCCCAAAGAAGCTTCCAGATGAAGAGCTGAACCCTGGGAAGAATAGGAAGCTTCCAGATCCAGCGAGCATCCTTCGTACACTGCGCCTGTGGCCTGAACATATCCAGAAGATCTCTAATGGGGGCCTTGGGAAAGCAAGATCTCTGCCAAACCCTGGAATCAGCAACACAGCCAGCCATGAGAGGGAGCGAGATAATCCGAGAAGACAACTCTGCTCCAAACAAGCGGGTCACCGAAGGAATATGCCAGGAGAGGGGGTTTAAGGAAATCAAATCCTTAACCCGGAGATTGGGGGGGACATCCATACTAATATAGGTGGGCCAACGCATGAGAGGGAGCTCAGAAATCCAGGCATCCTTGACAACATCAATCAAAGAACCATCACCAATCAGCCACGAAATGTTGTTCATGATAGCCTGGCTATGAGTACAGATCTGCTTCCAAAAGGACGAAGAGCCCCGGGGTGGCATAATGGTCGAGCCAGGAGCCCAGTCTCCGTATCTCGCATGCATCACAGTACTCCATAAACACTGAGGCTCCAGGAGGAATCGTGAAGCGTGCCGAGCAAGAAGAGCTTCCCTTCTAGCAATCAAAGGCTGAATCCCCAAACCACCTTCATAGATAGGCATACAAACCTTATCCCAAGATAATAGGTGCATACCATGACCCTCCTGCATCGAAGCCCAAAGGAAATCTCTGAAGCATCTATCAATCCTTCTCAGGCAGGTGATCGGCATGACAGTATTTGATAGGAGGTAAACTGGAATAGAAGAGAGGATAGAACGAATGATGGTGACCCTGGCCATCATAGAAAGGCTAGTAACTGGCCACCCATCAGTACGCTGGCGGATCCGTCTCTCTATCTCAGCATAGTCAGAACAACGGGCCCGTCTACCGGTAATAGGGATCCCCAAATACATAAGACGGTCCGTCATAGAGGTGATACCAGATAGCTCAATAATAGCTTGCTTAATAGATCTGGGGGTCTTCGGGCTAAAACAGATAGATGATTTAAGAAAATTAACTCTTTGGCCCGAAGCTTGACAATAACGCTGCAGAATAGAGTGAAAAGAGGCAGCATTATCAATAGAGGCCTTCCCCAAAAGGATGCAGTCATCGGCGAAAAGAAGGTGAGAGATCAGAGGGCCCTCACTCCCGGCCATGAACGGGACGATCCGACGATCCTGCTGAGCCTGATGGAGAGCACGAGAAAGATCGTCCACAGCAAGAATAAATAACAAAGGAGATAGTGGGCACCCCTGTCTCAGACCCACCGAAGAGTGGAAAAACTCAGTAGGACTCCCATTGATAAGCAGAGAAAAGGACGGTCTCAGAATGCAAGCCATAATCCACTCAATAAAGAGATCAGCAAATCCGAATTCCTGAAGAGACCGTTCCAGAAAGGCCCAGCTCACTCTATCATAAGCTCTTTCCATATCAAGTTTCACAGCCATAAGACATCTTTTCCCAGGAGCTCTTTGGAGATCATGCATGAATTCCTGAGCAATGAGGACGTTGTCCGAAATAGAACGCCCTCGAATAAAAGCCCCCTGCTCCAAAGAAATAATACGGGGGATAACAAGCCGAAGACGACCAACCAAAAGGCGGGCACAAATTTTATACAGGGTAGTACAGAGGCTGATAGGTCTGAAGTGCTGAGGGAGAGATGCATCGGACCGTTTAGGCACAAGCGTAACAAAAGTCCGATTCCAATCCAAGGGAATCTGCTTCGAATGGAAGACAATTTGGACAGCCTGAATCACCTCCTGACCAACAATGTCCCAGTAGTGGCGATAGAAAAGGGGGGGAAATCCATCTGGCCCAGGGGCCTTTTCCAGTCCAAGCTCCCACAGAGCCATCCGAATTTCCTCAGCAGTGATCGGCCTACACAGCTTATCATTGTCCTGAGAAGAGACTCTCCTGGAGTCAGGAACTCTGACAACCGGATCACCATTACCAGAGGAGTCTGCCCATCTAGACTGAAAGAAATGAAGAAGCAGATCCCGAATAGACTGATAATCCTCATGGCCTTGCCCCTCTATATCCACAAGCCTCCGAATTCTATTAACAGCACGCCGCTTCAGGGTAGCCTGATGGAAGAATCTAGTATTACGATCCCCCTCACGGATCCACTGAAGCCTTGACCTCTGTCTCCAATACATCTCCTGCTGGCGAAGAAGGGAGTGATGACAAGCAAGCTTATCCCGCAAAGTGAGAAGGTCCGGGTCCAGCAGAAATCCCTCCTGATCCTCCTTTTCCTGAAGAGCTGTAATATCTGCTTCCACCCGATCAATCTGACGATCCAGATTTCCCACATCATTCCTATTCCATCTGGCAAGACGCCGTCTAGCCAACATCAGACGACGAGAGAGGCGATAAATAGCATTACCCCTGATGGGAAGATGCCAAATTTGGGAAATAATAGACCGAGCCCCCGAGTGGACAGTCCAGAAATGCTCAAATCTAAACTGTCTACGGTGATACTGATCAGCCTCAGTAGAGATCAATAAGGGGCAATGGTCGGAAGCAATCCTGGGCAGGTGAGAAACATGGGCCGCTGGAAACTTGTGAAGCCACTGGGCCGTAGCCAAAACTCTGTCAAGTCTTTCCCATACACGAGCTGAGCCATGGCGATTATTACACCAAGTGAATTGGGTTCCGGAATACCCCAGATCCAGTAAACCCGCAGTCCCAATAAAAGATTTAAATTCAGTAATATCAGCAGAGGCCGAAACCCGTCTACCCCCACGTTTTTCATTGGCCTCAGTGATACAGTTAAAATCTCCCGCAATAATGGTAGGGAGACCTTGACCAAGAAGGGAAAGCAGCTCAGACCAAAGAATCCGCCGCTCCCTATAATCCGTGCTGGCGTAAACAGTAGACAGAAGCCAGGTGTCAGTGGACCCCGCAGAGATAAGAAGACCAATCTGCTGGTTACACTGATGAAAAGCCTCAATCGAAACAGCAGAGTCACGCCATATGGCCAAAATACCCCCAGACATACCCTCAGCCTGCACAGCATACGATAACCACGAGCGGGAAATCTCCCTCCGGAGCCGGGCTAAAGTATCGCCTGACAGTCTGGTTTCCAACAACACACATATATCAAAATTATGTAATTGCAACAATCTATTGAACGAGGATCGAAAGGAAGGCTTTCGAGCTCCTCGAACATTCCATATAAGTATCTTCATTTAAAGATTGGGGGGGACTGGGACCCCTCCTTGGTCTTCCACCATAGCCATATCAGTTGAACATCCCTTACCGAGGGTGCCACTATCAGTAATCATTGGATACTCTGTCATCAAGCCATCTGAATCAACACCTGGAACCACAGGAGGCAAGGACTGATCCGGAGGTATAGTATCCAAAAGAGGACCCACAGTGATTTCACCTGATTCCTCCATGGGTAAAGTGACATTCGTATCAGTTCTGGGCTTGCTCACCCCCTGACCAGCTACCTGGATACAAGATGGTAATGACTTCTTGGCTAGGGAATTAGGAGCCCCCTCATTACTTTTAGGCAAAGAAGTTTTCCCTTTTCCTTTCCTCTTCACTAAGTTGGATATGGATCTCGGAGCCGGGCAGTCGACCGATCTGGCCCTTTTCAGAGGGCCAAGAAAAGCATCCTCACCACCCTGAGAATTGCCAGTGGTCGAACCCAATCCAGATGAGCTGAAGGGATTATGAATTGCATGAAATTTGGACTGAACAATAGCATTTTTCCCCTTCAGTTCTGAATTCAAATGAGAATTCACTGCAGCTACAGTACCGGCACAGAACGTTACCGGCACGCTAACAACATCATTCAAGGGAGCTGATATCACCTCCTTCCCCTTCTGAGAGTAATCACTCTGGTCACTCGACTGTTGCACCGACACAGTCGTCTTCATCATTGACGGCGGCAGTTTCCGGCGAGCCACCTTCACCGGCTGCCTCCACCCATCCTTCTCCACGGCCAACGGTTGCTGCGTCATCCGATTCAACTGGGAATGGACACCGCTACTCGACGCCTTGGAGCCAGTATTCGTCTGTGGATTCGTCTGTGGATTCTTCCGTTCCTCCCGTTTCTGCCCAGGATACTCCCGACGTTGACGAACAGCCGTTAACCAGGGGCCGAAAGCAGGGGATGGAAAGACTGACTTCTCGCTTGATTCGGACGACACCGAGCATGGTCCTTCCAGGTGAAGAGAACCGCAACTCGGGCAGAATCCTTCCAAGGATTCGTAGATGAACGGCTGCCAAAAAGGAAGAGAAATGCCCTGCACTCGGGAACCCGGCCGGAGGGGACGGCGGAGGTCCATCCGCAAGCAGATACGAGCATAATTTCCCCTGCTTTTGGCCAAGGTCGCCGCATCAAGACAATGGAACTGCCCGGCACCTTCAGTGATCGCTCGCAGGAAGTCCTCCTTCCAGAATTCAAGAGGAAGATTTGGAAGACGGAGCCAAACCAGTGCGAAGGGGATAGCGTTCTCAGCCGGGACGAACTCCGGCTTCCAACGATCCATGCCAATGATCTGCCCATTGATGATCCAAGGGCGATTCACCACCAGCTCTGCAGTTTCCGAGTCCTCAAACCGGAAGATGTGGCTGCGGCAGGCCAAGCTGATCGGCAAGATTTCCCCCCGGATTCCGGCACGACGAAACTCCCGAACATAGGCGTCCGCCGGCACCCATTTCTGATAAGAACGGGCTAGGATAGCTCGAACATGCCATTCATCCATCTCGGACTTCAGATCCTCCACCGGAAGCTGAATAACCTCCGGGAATGCATTCTCCAGCCGCGCGATATCCGCCGTCGTCGGGGAAGAAGATACCCAGAAGAAGCCNCTCAAGGACAAAACACATAGAAATTAGATATCATTTTATAAGGGAACATGTAGCTAATGGTGAAATTTGTTTAGATTATGTAAACACTGAAGAACAATTAGCTGACATCTTTACAAAACCTTTAAGCGAAGAAAGATTTTGCTATCTTAGAGGAGAGTTAGGAATTTGTAACCCTTTTGAATAAATTTTGAAACCTCTAAGGGAATATATCTAGAGTTCTTTCAATTTCTCAAAATCTTAAGGAAATTTTATCTAGAACTCATATCAATTGATCTCTCAAAATCCATGATTTTTAATCATACTCAAAGATCAAATTCCGGACTCAATTCGGATTCTCCGAATCCTAATCTATTTTCTCTGAATTTGTCCAGGAGCCGACTCGAGAGTATCGGAGTCGACTCGAGTTTCTGCTGAAACTCAGGAGTCGACCCCTTCTCTGAGCGAGTCGACTCGAGATTGTGTCTGTGCTCTGTGACTAGTCGGGAGCCGACTCCACACTTTGCGCGAGTCGACTCGACGTGGTCCCAGTCTGATTATTTAGGGCACGAGTCAACCCGACGGACATTTCATTCTTTCCAAATCCTTTCAAACCCTCTCCAAGCTTTCCCAAAACCCTCCAAACCTCAAATAACCACTCCTTCAAGATCTATGGCACCCAAAACCCGTGGAGCTAGCACTAGTGGCACCGGTTTGAAGAGGAAGAGGACCGTTCGACGACCCGTCCGCGAGCCATCTACGGATTCATCCTCTACCCCTTCTGTGAGTGATCCTCCTGCTCCAGCTCCTACTCTTCAGGTAGATCTTCTAGCCAGTAGGGTTGTCACAACAGGAAGAAAGGTTGACTTTGAATTACTTGAGAATGAAGGATTTATGATAGGAAGACAACTGATTGAGATGGGGTTTGAGAGTATATGTTCATTGGACTGTCCCACCTACCCTGCCTTGTTAAAGAGTTTTACAAGAATTTGACCAGAGGAGATGATGGCTTGGTGAGCAAAGTTAGAGGCATTGGTCTGAACATCACTTCTTCTATTCTATCTAGATTGTTGAATTTACAATTGTCTGGTCCATCCACCTTTACCCCAGAAGATAGATCTCCAGCCCTCTCTAGGCTATTGAACAGAAATTTTGAAGGATTTGAAGAAGTTTTAGCCAGTCAATTGCCTCTGGAATTAAGATTACTCCACAACATCTGCAATAGGATTTTGTTTTCCAAGACCGGCAGATTCGACTATGTATCTGAGAGAGATATTTTTGTTATGGATGCTGTTGTTTCTGGGAAGCCCATTAATCTACCTAGGATGATAATTTGGTACATTGTGATTGTGGCGGGAAAAAGAAATCAAGTTTGCCCTATGGCATGGTTTTAACTAAGTTATTTCAAAGCCAAGGGATGTGTTCAGTGATTGTGAGCCAAAGAAGGAGTTAAGACATACAAATTATTATACTTTGGCTACCATTCATCGCATGGGATTTGTTAAGAGAAATGGAAGTTGGGAGAGAAAGAATGTTACAGAGGACAGAGATATAGCTGCTGAGGCCCTCAGACCTTCTATGAGACATTCATCACCTGAGCCTCCTCAGTGCTCGTCTGTTCCAGAATCTGTTCCAGCTCCTGCTTCTGATTCTACCCCTGCTCCTGCTGTTGCTCCTGCTCAGTCTTCTACATTATCATCTGGTAGTTTTTCTGATATACAGTTAGATCAGCTTCGATCATTATTCAAATCTGAGTTAAGTGAGCATGAAAATAGACTGAAAGAAGAATTTAATGAAAAGTTTATGAATTTAAAAGAAGCCTTATATTCACTCAGTGATCGGGTTGCATCGATTGAGTCTACTCTCAGTTCATCTACCAGCTCCTTAAGTGAAGATTTAAAGAATATCTTTGGAGAACTTAAGGATATCTGTGGTGACTCGGAGATATACTCCCAATGCAACGCCGAGCTTCAAGATAAAATTACATCTGCTTGTACTTTTGTTGACAATAAGCTCAAAGACTATGTTAGACTTCAATGTGAAGGGATGAAGCAGATTGTTGATCACTTGAATAGAATTACTAGAAGAAATTTTTTAAGTTTTCATGTAATCTCTTTTTTATGTAATCAAGTTTACTTTCAAAGCAATGAGCAAGTTTACATTTTCATGTACTTTCATTTTGAAGTAATGAGAAAGGTTGATGCATTACTTATGTCTATTTCAATTGTAAGTATTCTTGAATACTTTGAATGATTATCCTCAATTGATAAGTTAAATAGAAAAAGATAAAGAATGTTATTGATATTAAACTTCCTAACCTTTTTGTTGATTACAAAAAGGGGGAGAGTTTTTATTCAATCGTATATGCCTTGCCTTCAATTCAATCAAAGTTTAATTTTGAAAGAGGGAGAGCATAAAGGGAAGAGATAAATGGAATTTCATAAAGAAAATGCTTAAGTTCCTGAATTTAAAAAATTTTGAATGATTTATAAAATTAAGGTTCATAGGGGGAGCTACCTCATTGAGGGGGAGCCTTTCCATGAACACAATAGTTGATTTTGGAATCACAAATTTCTTTTAATTTTATAATGCATATACTCAATATTTTTGTCATCATCAAAAAGGGGGAGATTGTTGAGAAATTATGAAATATAATTGCCCCAACTTTATTGATTTTGATGATTTCCAAAAGCCATGAGTACCTTAAAGAATACAATGTGTTTATTTATCAAAAACCTTGAGCTTATTCAAATTGAAAGGAATGGACTATCAATGGTTATATTTAATGAGTCTTGAATCTATTAGAAAAAGAAGTCTCAAGCTCTATGCATAAAAAAATTTCAAAAAGAAATTTTTACACATTATAATTCAATCGATGAATTCTTGAAACATGTCTTGAATCCATGCTAATGTCATATTAAATGTATTCAAGTCAAATTTATATTTTAAATTTATTTGGGACAAGTTTAAAGTCTATCAGAACATTTTTCTGATTTTTGTATCGTTCCCGAGCCGACTCAAGGGTTTCCGAGTCGACTCCTGTAAGCCACAGAGTTTTCTGATTTTCTCGAGTCGACCCTTGGTTTTCAAGAGTCGACCCCTGACTCTTTTCGAGCCGACTCCTGTCTGTGCGAGCCGACTCCGCTCAAACAACAGAAACCATGTTTTTTGAGCACTTCTCGAGTCGACTCCCCATTTTCCTCGAGTCGACTTCCAACTTTCGCGAGCCGACACTTTAGTTTTTGCGAGTCAACCCTTCAATGCTTAAAATGTTTCTATTTTTAGTAATCGACTTCGAGCTGACTCCCACAAAGCTCGAGTCGACTCCGCAAAATCTGAGCGCGATTTTTAACGATGACACATCAGCCCCAACGGTAAGATTTTTAAATAACGGCTATTTTTCTGTGTTTCTAACGGATATATTTTTGCAGATTCTATAATAGAGAAGCTCTTTTCAACTCAAAACAATCGATTTTTGAAAATAAAAGAGAGAAAAGAATATCTTTTGAAAAGAGGGAAAAACAGAGCATATTGGAAAAATCATCTAGCTCAAAGGAGAGTGATTCAAAAGGAGAGAAATCCAAGAGGAAGTTTCGTCTGCTCCTTTCCATCAATCCACAACAGTCAGAAGAAAATCCAAGTGCGTTTCAAAGATCAAATCGGAGGATTTTCAAAAGAAAAAAAGCTTCATCTCAACTCCAAAGACTTCAACGGTCAAGAATCTTGCTGAGGCGTGATTCGACGTTTCAAGAGGAGTTAAAGAGAAGAAGGAAGAAAGCCAAAGCCACTACCATCTGCAATACAATCAGGCTTTTCTAACCCTTTATTTTTGTACTTCATTTGTATATTTGCTCAAGGGGAGCACTTCATTGTTCAAACACTATCATTCTTATTGTTTGCTAATTCAATCAGTGGATTGAATCAGTGGAGGTTGATATACCTCGTTACAAGCCGGAGTGCTTGTGTTGGGTTAGTTGTGAGCCCGAGAAAAACAACGTGTAGGGTTTTGTGCTGGTAAGCCCGAGTAAAACCAGCTGGATTCGTTGTACACCCGTGAAAACAATAAGTTTGAGTTGTGAGCTTGGAAAACAACTCGGCTGTAATCTAGAGAGATTATAGTGTGGACCCAAGTGAATCTTGGGAGTGGACGTAGGTGCTGGTTGCGCCGAACCACTATAAAATTATCTTGTGTTTGCCGTGCCTTATTTTCTCTATCTCTATCTCTCTTTATTTGCTTGTGTATTAATTTTAGTTAGCCTCTCACTTGCACATCTTGCTAACTAATCAATTAAAGTTAAAAAGTCTTAAATTTTTAAGAACCCAATTCACCCCCCCCCCTCTTGGGTTGCCATCTGGGCCAACAGTTACAATAATATATATAATATTAAAGCAACGATATTAGAAATACTTTTTTAATATAAAAGTTTCACAAAAAAATTTAATAAATGTTTTCATTCATTTCAATAAAATCATCATATACAATGTTTTAAAAAATACATAATGAAAAAAATACATGTACTATGGAGGTGAAGTCTGCTGGGATCCACTAGGATGATATCCAGGCATTAACTGTCGCATGAAAGCAGTAAGCTCAGCAGTCGTCGCCTTTAGATCCTGGATGGTCTTCTCTTGCTGAGTGAGTTTATCCTCTTGTTGAGCGAGCTTATCCTCTTGCTGAGCAAGCTTGAGCGCACTCATGTAGTTCAACCTTTAATTGTGAGTTTTCAGAAGATGAAGAACTACCTCTAATTCTTAATGTACCCTTCGGTAATGGACCCCATCCTCTTTTATAACCATATCTAGAGCCTAAAACCTCCTCAAAAATGACATCCTCATTGATTGGTTCTATTGTAGAGTCCTGTGAGGAAAGTCGCTCTATTAACTGTGCCTGCAATGAAAAGAAAACAAATTCAATATGTTTAGTATAAAACATTACATTCAATAATATTATATTTTTAATTGATAAAACTTACATGGGTTTCTTCAGCTTTTTCATTTATCCATTGATTCTTCTTTTTATCAAAATGAAGAGTATTCCACAGATGAAGTCTTGATGGCTCCTCTCCCGTAACAGGATCTCTCTAAAAAGAAACAATAATAATTTAAAACAATAATTAAGACAAATCTAATACAATTATCAATGTATCAATGTATTAAAAAAATTAATACAATGTATTAATGTAATAATCTAATACAATGTATCAATGTACAATGTAATAATTATCAATGTTATTCAACAAGGCATCAAAATATAATGAATCTAATACAATGTATCAATGCATCAATGTAATCTATACAATTCATGCCAATGTAATAATTATCAATGTATCAATAGTATTAATTCAACTTAAATTGACTGAGAAATGTTCAATGTATCTATTATAACTAATACTAATGTATCAATTAAAAATCCCATTCATGTTATACAATGAAAGCATTCATTGAATAATCTAATACAAATGAATAGAGATGGCATGATGTTCCTTGGCCTATTTAACAAATGTAAAAGAAATGCTATAATTTAATTGAAGATAAAGCCGATAGTCACAAAGTCCATAGCATTGTTATCTTTCAACTCTTTCATTCACAGAATGTGCCAGGCAAGACCAAATATAAGAAGTTGTGGTGGCAAATGTCAAAGCTGGTATTGAAAACTTTAACATGCTTACATGCCAGAAGCCTATCGCTATGAGTTCCTGCCATGTAACCGACCTTCAAAAGAAGAAGAAATTCAAGTGCAAGACAAACAAAGACACACTTAGAGATCAGTCAAACTCTATTGAATAAGACGTTGCTACCCAGTAATCACTTCTTCTTTGCCAAAAGAGGACTGAGACAGCCGTCTTAATCTATGTTCATCTCAAAACACATAGAACATAACAATCCAATAGGTTCTGATCCTTTCACACCATAATTTTTCCTTGAAAGATTGAGAAACAAGAAAGATTCAAGTAGCTCAGCATCTTTAGACATCATAAATGCTATGAATCATGCTTTATGGCTTGCTTTTTTTGATCCGAAGGGATCCAACATGTGCCTCTACTGGAGAATCTTGTCATCCGATTCAAAGAGATCTGAACTCATAGTAATTATCTCCTACTTCCAACAAGAAATAGAACAGAAAAGAAGTTAAAAAAAGAAAAGAAAGGAGCACTAGAATGATCAAAAGATGGATTTTTTTTTTGTTGATCATCCCTTGAGCCAAGAGGGATGAAGAGAAAGCCACTGTCCATGCTTTTGTGTGTGTGAAGTACATAGATTGCTCTTTCATAAATATGAAAGCACTAGATTTATAACACTACAACAATATCAGACCACACAATACATAAATATAAAAGCACTAGGTTCACAGTATTCCTTACCACATCATAAGAGTGAGCCGGTATAGACTTCGATCCAGTGAGAGCAGCATATGGCTGCAATTCCCGATTAGATTTATTTGTTTCTGATTTTTTCTACATCAAAGAATTAATGGAAATGGTTACATGAGTTTATAAAAAATATAAACTATTAAAATATTTGTATGGATGTATTTACCTTATACTCATCAGAATAAAAGTAATCACATAGAAAGTCCCAGTCACTCTGCGAGACACGACTTATTTTGTTTTGCTAAGCTCACACTTGTGTCCCCACGTGACTAATGAAGTGTATATGAAGCCGATATCTAAAATCTCGATAAACTTTATTCATTTGAAACTCAATACCTTTTTTAATATGATCTAAATTCATATCAAGATCAAACTTCTCCTGCAATATATATATATAAATTATAAAAGTTATAAGGTATATTAAGTACATTAAACGTAATCTAAAGTAATCTAATACAATTATACTGACCTGAAGTCGATCGATCATAGATGCTTTCTGTGCATCAGTGACCTCACTCCACTTCCTTACCGCAAGTGGTGCCATATCACGTACAACCACTCCTATCTTGGTCAGAAACTCAGAGCGAAACTCTCCTAATGGTCGTCCAACCTCAGGTGGCAGAAGAATAGGCAACTTCTGTCCACGACGCGTATCAATCAGATGTGCGGACTTGTATCGCGAGCAGGACCTCGGCCCTTCTTCTTTGATAACGTAGCTGCAAAACATAATGAACTAAATTAGTACAAAATAACATAAAGAAATATAGCCAAATAATATAAGTTTAAAGTAGAGCTATTACATGATGCGCCGATAGATGACCCCTCTGTCAGAGCTGGAATGTAAGGAGAATCATCTGGCCTCGATGCAGTAGGAGTATCTCTCGAAGACATCTGCAAACAAATATACAAACTAGAATTAACAAATAAGAAAGTATAAGAACATATAGTTGTAATAATTAAAAAAAAACATGAATACTACCAAATTAATCACTGTCATCACTAATATGCTCATTTCTTCATCATCCTCCATATCAGAACTATGTATAGATCCCTCACTATCATAATCAGCTAGTGTGCCGTCCTCCTCAACATCTTCGCATATAAAGTCATCTTGACCGACATCACTTTGACCTCTAATGTTTTTTGAATTACAACTATTTCAGCATCTGTGTCCGTACGCCGAGATGTTATTAAGTCCATGTCTGGTTGCTCACATGTGAATCGAAGGGCTGCTGAATCATCTTCTTGATATACTTCTTCCTGAACATCATCATCTTTTTTTGGAATATCCCACAAATGACGATGACTAACCTTGTATACCACTTTCCAATTAGAATTGTTCTTCAAATCATCCAAGTAGAAAACCTTTTCAGCTTGTGATGCTAAAATGAATGGCTCATGTTTGTACCATTCTGAACTAATATTTATACTTGTAATATTATAATGTTGTTGCATTCTCCTGTGCTTTGGTTCAGTTTCAAACCATTTGCACTTGAATATTATCACCTTACAACCTTTAACAAAATAAATTCAAGGACCTCTAATAATATACCATAAAAGTTAATTTCTTCTCCTAGATGAGTAGAGGGAACACAAATGCCACTATTCTGTGTTTTATGGCCGACATCCCGATTAACAGTGATAAATTTAACGCCGTTCACCACACAACCAGTATATGAGAACACACGACTGTCGGGACCTATAACCAATGAATAAATCTCATCAGTAGCTTAGATGCCCCAGCAAAATGCTTATTTAACATCTGGATAAACCAAACATCAACGTCATTTGAAATAAAGACATATAATATATTAATTTACAATATAAATGAATGTACGTGCTTACTTCATTTTTAAACCACTCTAAAAATCTTTCCTTCTGTAATTGGTCCAGTTGTTCCGGTCTAGTTGGATTTAGCTGATCAATGTGTTGGCTATAGAGAACATTACGCTAATGAGCACTATAGAAAATTTAAAAATATGAAGAAATAATTTTACAAGTATACTTACTTGAGAAATGGTTGCACCTCTGGATAATTATTGATGAGGTACCAATGTACTTGTTTTAAAGTTTTATCATCTAAATGCACCATTCTTCCTTTTCCAAGAGGCCGCCAACGAGTTGCAAATATATTTAATTGCTTGTCCAAATGGCTATCCGAATCAAAATTTCGTTCCGGACGATTGAATCTTGTTTCTATGCCTCGAAGATACATTGAACAAAATGTAAGATACTCATTGACAACATAAGCTTATGCAATTGAACCTTTCGGACGAGCCTTATTACGTACGTATTGTTTATACGTACCAAGTGCCCTTTCAAAAGGATACATCCATCTACTTGAACAGGTCCGGCAAGTAAGGCCTCGTAAGGCAAATGAATTGATAAGTGCACCATAACGTCAAAAAATGCTGCTGGGAACATTTGTTCAAGCTTACATAAGATCACCACAATCTGCTCTTGTAACAACTCCAAATCCCTAACATACAATGTCCTTGAACAAAGTTATTGGAAGAAATTAGAAAGCTCAATTAAAGTACTACTCTCATGTTTCTGCAAGAATGGTTGAATGCCAATAGGTAACAATCTTTGAAGTAGTACATGACAATCATGTGTCTTCAAGCCGGATATCTTTCCATCACCTTCATTTACGCACCTTGAAATATTTGAAGAATATCCATCGGGCACCTTCACAGATTTTAGCCACTTACAAAATTGTCTTCTTTCATCTAATGTAAATGTGTAAGATGCAGGAGGCTTATAAACTCTATTACCTTGAGTTTGTAACCACAACTCCCTTCGGATCCCCATTGAAGCCAGGTCCTCTCATGCTTTATATGTGTCTTTTGTCTTACCTTCGATGCTTAATAAAGTTCCCATGACATTATCACAAATATTCTTCTCAATATGCATAACATCTAAGTTATGTCTCAATTTTAATGATGACCAATACTCCAACTCGAAGAAAATGCTCTTCTTATACCAATTCAACTCATTTGGTGCACGCTTTTGCTTTCGATGTTTATTGTATGGATGATTTCCGGACTGTTCAGCAGCTATGTTTCTAATTGCATTAAAATTTCTTCACCGGTCAACATTTTTGGTTTGACTCCATGCTCTCTACTTTCATCATGGAGTCTACTATTTCGCCACTTATGATCAATAGGCAAGTAACGGCGATGTCCCATATAGCAAATCTTGTCTTTCAGCTTTTTGGATGAGGTTTGCTCATTACAAACTGGACATGCCTTATAACCCTTTATGCTCCAACCAGATAATAATGAGTATGCTGGAAAATCATTTATAGTCCATAAAACAGCTACGTGCATCCGAAAACTCTCTTTCGTAGAGGCATCATATACATCAACACCTTCGGTCTATAAATGTTTAAGTTCATCCACTATTGGCCTTAAAATATATCCATATCCCTTCCTGGAGATTTAGGACCGGGGATAAGCAACGACATCATAAAGAATGTCTCTTTCATATATTTCCATGGAGGCAAGTTATAAGGTACTAAAATGATGGGCCGCATACTGTATGCATTACTCATGTTCCCAAATGGATTGAATCCGTCTGAAGCAAGACCTAACCTTACATTTCTTGGTTCACTGGCAAAATTAGGATACTTTTGATCAAAATCTTTCCATGCTTCTCCATCTGTTGGATGCCGTAACACCCCATCTGTGATCGGTCGCTTATCATAGTGCCACCTCATATCTTCTGTATGTCTTGAGGCATATAGACATTTCAAACGAGGTATGAGTGGAAAATACCGCATAACTTTATAAGGTATCTTCTTACCTTTGTCTTCAACCACTTGGTACCTAGGCTCGTTGCATACCGGATATTTTTCTAAAGAGGCATTCTCCTTCCAAAAGATAGCACAATCATGCTTGCATACATGTATGTTCTCGTAGCCTAAACCCAACTCATTCATCTTCTTTTTGGCCTCATAGTGCGAAGATGGTATCCTAGTACCATTCGGAAATGCCTCTTTCAAAAGTTCAAGAAACACATTGAAATACTTATTTGTCCACCGATTAAGGACCTTAATGTGCATTAACTTCACTAAGAATGTCAAAGAAGAAAACTTTTCACATCCAGGATAAAGCTCGTATTCCACCTCATTGAAAAGATCATCCAATTTCTTACTGTGATCGGTCCTTCCATGGTCAGACATCTCGGATTGTCATCATCATTGCCAACCTCAGTGTGAGCACCACTTGGGCCAGCGATGTCCTGCAATGCTTCGACCATCTCATCTTGTTCCCTTTCTGGGTCATCATCTTCATTCTCATTTTCATCTGAGACATTGCTTCGAAACTGTTCTCCATGAAAATACCACGTTTGATACGTCTTTGAGAAACCCTTTAACATACAGTGTAATTTAACTAAATCAGACTTATGCCATTTGCCATTATAACACCGCACACAAGGACAACATATCTTCCCTTCTTCATTAACATGAAGCCTTGCCTTTTCTATGAACTTCTTAATACCGGCATTATATTCTGGACAATTTCGTTTCTTATGTATCCAACTCTTATCAATCGGCATCGTTGGATAACATCAAATCTGAGTAAAAATAGTGAACCTCATTTAAAAAAATTCAGATTTATCTCAAAAATATCCTACTCATAAAAGTGAACCTCATTTAAAGAAACTCATGTAAACCATATATGGAGCTGCATAATATATAATTAGATTTAGAAGATCCAAATTTATGAACCGCACATAAGTTCCACTCATAAATCAATATTTTTTTATTACGAAATATTCTATATTTCAGATTTTTTAATTTAGAACATGGGCTCAGAAGTGTAATGCATTGCCACTCTAATATGCTAAATTCAAGAGGAGAAGAAGCTTTGCATTGACTAGAATTTTCTAGAACCGCTTCCAATATTAACTGATGCAACAAGAGCTGCTTTGATGTCACCATGTGTTGCATCCATATTAAAACTACTATAAAAGGTCTATCAAATAAAAGTTTGGCACTCATGTTTGTAAACCAGTGTTGTTGAGCCTGCCACTAATTCAGGCAGTAGCAGCATAGTAGGCTAGGATTCACACGTCAAGAATAGAAAACAGGATCTCATCTTGCAAAATGACCAAGCAATGCATATCAAAGTTGAAAAGACTAAAAGTATAGAATCTATATATATATATATATATATATATATATATATATATATATATATATATATATATATAATGACAGCTCATATCAATTAAGAAAAAAGCCACATAAATTGCCGGTCCATATAAAGGCCATGATGTAGGCAAGACCTTATCCCTTCCCTTCTTCTAGAAGCTCTTAAATCCTTCCGTTCATGAAATAGTAAATTAATTTCCTTCAGTCTTTTGCATTCAACCTTACCCTTCCCTCTGTGTTTTAACAAATATCTAGTCTTCAAGTTTTCCCAAGTAATCATGTCCCTTGACATTCTACATTATTGTTATCTACATCCACCATTCCCTCACCAGTAACTCCACTTTAGCAACATTGCTGCCTCTGTTTTCCTCTACTGCTATCTCCACCTTGTACAAAAAACAATGGCAGCAAGGCCTTCACTGAGTTCCTTGCCACCACCACATCCTCAAACTCCAATAAGAATTAAATTTGAGGTATATTAGACTAAAGAGTTTCAATTAATCTCATGACTTCAGTCATGCAAATGAAGGGTCCCTTGTGTTTTGTGGTGTCCTTTATTTATGTCACATAATTCTCTTTTTTCTGTCTCAAAAAAAAATCAGCAAATGGTATAACGGAATGATTTGAGAAATGATTCAGCTTACCCTTGTGTCATGAATACTGCACAATTTTCTTTTTGTCGAACATTGGGGCTATGTTGCATACTCTGCAGCGTAACCTCAATGTGCAATCTGGGATGACAAATGCCCACGTCGTATAAAAAAAAAATTGAACAAAAAGCAATCACCATCTCAGCCTGATGACCAGTGGGGTTGTTGCAGTATTAAAGACGAGCCTCAGAAAAGGCAAACAACAGATCAAGACGAAAAGGCCGCTAACAACGACGACAGCACCGAATGCGGAGGGGAAATTAAAACCCCCAAAATCAAAAAAAAATCCAAGTGATAAAAAAAAACATGGACCAAAGAGGATTTTATAAAGCACTTCTTCTTCTCACCTCATCCGAGGGCTGACAGAGAGGAGCTCGGCGTCCGTGGGTGAGGGTTCCGGCGTACAGGGGCTGACGGCGAAGAGTAGCTCGGGAGGAAGACGGCGGGATATAGGTTTCACGAAATAAAATCACGGGACGGTTAGGGTTATTATGAGACCTTATTACGATGAAATTTTATTTCATCGTAATAAGGTCAGACAGAAGATTAAGATTTTTTCGCTCTATTACGACGACTTAACAATTCGTCGTAATAGGTCTTCTTTTATTACGGTGAAATATTGTTTCGCCGTAATAAAACGAAAGAAAATAAAAAAATTTAAAATCATAAAATATAACCTGGACCTATTACGATGAACATAAAGATTCATCGTAATAGATCTATTTCTTACGGCGAAATATTATTTCGCCGTAATAAAATGAAAGAAAATTAAAAAAATTAAAATCCTAAAATATAACCGGGACCTATTACAATGAATTTTTAAATTCATCGTAATAGGTCTTTTTATTACGGTGAAATATTTTTTCGCCATAATAAAATGAAAGAAAAATTAAAAAATTAAAATCCTAAAATATAATCGGGACCTGTTACGATGAATTTTTAAATTCATCGTAATAAATCTTTTTATTACGATGAAATTTTTTCACCGTAATAAAATGAAAGAAAAATAAAAAAAATTAAAATCCTAAAATATAACCGGGACCTATTACGACGAATTTAAAAATTCATCGTAATAGGTCTTTTTATTACGGCAAAATATTTTTTCACCGTAATAAAACGAAAGAAAAATAAAAAAAATTAAAATCCTAAAATATAACCTAGACCTATTACGATGAATTTAAAAATTCATCGTAATAGATCTTTTTATTACGGCGCAAAAATATTTCGCCGTAATAAATTTGTTGTACGACAAATTTAATTTTTATTTCATCATTATAAATAAACTTATAACAACGAAAATATTTGTCGTAATAGGTTCGCCACAGATACCATACTTTCTTGTAGTGTTCCTAGAGAATGAGATTTTTCTAAGAAATGTCAGTGGAAGAAATATTGAGATTAGTGAAACTCAAGAACCACAAATTGACACAGACCGATTAGATGATATGGAGTAAATGTCAAATGTAGTGGGAGTTGAGCAGGAGACTCAACTCACATTCAGGCAACATTTATGTGAGCCTCTATCAAAAATGGTGGAGGCACAGGTAGCTCCAAGTACATATCAACTATGTAGGTCTAGTAGAACACATCATATTCCTGAGAGATATGGATTTCTTATAGAAGATGATGAGCCTACTAACTACGAGGAAGCAATATGTGACATTAACTCCAAGAGATAGCTTGAAGCCATGAAGTCTGAAATGGACTCCATATACGACAACCAAGTATGGACTTTGGTTATCCATCTGAAGGAATAAAACTCATTGGGTGCAAATGGGTCTTCAAGAAGAAGATAGACATGGATGGTAATGTGATTATCTATAAGGCGAGGCTAGTTGCAAAAGGTTACAAGCAAAGACAAGGTGTTGACTTTGATGAAACCTTTTCGCCCGTAGCCATACTTAAGTCCATAAGGATTTTGCTTGTGATTGCAGCCTATTATGATTATGAGATATGGCAAATGAATGTCAAGACCACCTTCCTAAATGGTGATTTAGTGGAGGATGTGTATATGACACAACCTGAGGGTTTTGAGTCCATTGATTCTCAAAAGGTATGCAAGCTGCAAAGGTCCATTTATGGACTTAAGCAAGCCTCTAGAAGTTGGAACATCCGTTTTGATGAAACAATCAAAAAGTTTGATTTTATTAAAAATGAGGATGATCCATATGTGTACAAGAAGGTTAGTGGGAGTGTTATTGTTTTTCTGATATTATATGTAGATGACATATTATTGATAGGAAACAATGTATCCTTGCTGCAAGAAGTGAAGGAATGGTTGTCCAGCAAGTTCTCCATGAAAGATTTAGGAGAAGCAGCCTACATACTGGGTATTAAGATCTATAGAGATAGATTTAGGAGGTTGCTTGGATTGTCCCAATCAACGTACATAGATAAAGTGCGAAAATGGTTTAGCATGGAGGAATCCAAGAAGGGATTCTTGCCAGTATCGCATGGGATACATCTCTCCAAGGACATGAGTCCTAAGACCCAAATGGAGAGAGAGCACATGAATAGGATTCCATATACCTCAGCAATCGGATCCATCATGTATACAATGCTATGTACGAGACTTGATGTTTCTTATGCATTGAGTATCACTAGTACATACTAGGCAAACCCTGGTGAGAAACATTGGATGGTCGTCAAGAATATCCTTAAGTACTTGCGAAGGACTTAGGACATGTTCTTGGTTTATGGAGGACCCAAACTCATAGTTCAGGGTTATACGGATTTTAGTTTTCAATATGATAAAGATGATTATAAATCTCAATCAGACTATGTCTTTACACTCAATCGCAGTACAGTCAGCTGAAAAAGTTTCAAGAAAGAGATGACTGCCGACTCTACGACCGAAGCCGAGTACATCGCAGCATCAAATGCAGCCAAAGAAGCGGTTTGGATCAAAAAGTTCATCACTGAACTTGGTGTAGTTCCAAGCATTGCTGATCCAGTACACTTGTATTGTGACAACAATGGAACTATTGCGCAAGCTAAGGAGCCAAGGTCTTATCAGAGGTCCAAACATGTACTCATGAGATACTATGTAATTAGTGAGATTATTGGTAGAAATGATGTAAAAATAGAACGAGTCCCCACTGAGGATAATGTAGCTGATTCGCTCACTAAAGCCCTACCGCAGCAGAAGCATGATAATCATGTTAAGTCACTCGGTATTAAATACATGGGTGAATGGCTCTAGTGCAAGTGGAAGATTGTTAGTGTATGCCCTAAATCCAATTGGATTAAATGCTGTATACATTCTATGAATACAAATAAAATGGTTTCTTTATCTATCCATATGTCTTTTATTTGATATATTTTTCTGTGAGATAAAGTCCAAAAGAATGTGAACCGTGCATATGAAATTCGTAATAGAGATTACAAATTGTGAGATTCAAATTTTATGTTATGGTTCGATTCTTTAAACTTTCCTAGTCGATGTGTAGATGGGACTGGACACCATCGAACACCGTGAGACTAGCACACATTGCATATCCTCACCCTTAGGATGAGCAGCTGATTTCATAAGCTGAAGTATGAAGATACTTTGATAGGTGTGTGGATGCTCGTTATTATAACGATGCATTGGATGATCCATACAAAGATCCCATATGGATATTCTATATAGTGTCGATGGTTGATCTCTAATGACGGTGGTGTGAGTGATCCTTTGACTTGAGATCTTCATTGCATCTTATGTGTGGAATGTCATGCTTTGACGGCATCCAAACGTCGCTCTAGCCAGAGGTGGCAAATATGGTGTTGTTAGGTATGACATGAAGCATATGAAGATGATGTTTGATCAAGACATGATTCGTCTCCCTTGATAGAAAGGGTTATATCCCACGTCACTTGATGGATTAAATTGATTGTTAAATCCTTGCAAGGTTAAGTTGGAATTCGAAATGGTTTCGAAGTTCTAATTCATATGAGTCAATTTTTTCTGAGATCAAGTAAACAAAGATCAATTACAGGGTTGACACATTTCATACCACTGATTGATCTAGGATATGTGATGAAAGGATTTGATCATACGATAACCGTTCATGGACAGGTGTTGATGGTCATGTCAACAAAACCTTTAGCAGTTGGGTGGTCATGATGCTTTGCTAGAGGCCGCTCATGATATATAATCATGTTGTTGAATTAGATAAAAAGTTGTTCAATCATTCCTAGGGTCTATGATTAGGACATGATTATTGCCAACATGTTAAAGGGCATTAAGGAGAATATTGGATTAATTAAAATGAGAATTAAATTAGATTTAATTCAGATAAGATGATCAATTAAATAATTGGGTGAGACCCAATTTAAAGAAGATATAATTATAATGGATATGATCCATTATAATAGAAGGAATGTTAAGGATAAATTATTTGTACATATGATGAACAAATAATTGGATACCGATATGTAACTTGATCCATGTGATGGATGGCTCTAATTATTCAGGTATGGATGTCCAATCTCAGCCATGTGAAGATGGAATCATGCCCATGGGATGAGGCATGATGAATCTCTACGGTTCGATGATGAAAATGTACAAATTATGGCATGTAGTTATGGGATAACCAACTCCTAATTTCAAAGGATGAGATTGTGACATTAGGAGTTTCTTACCATGAAGATGGGAGGAGTTTCTTACCATAAAGATGGGAGTTTCTTACCATGAAGATGGGAGTTTCTTACCATAATGATGGGAGTTTCTTACCATGAAGAGATGTCTCTTCCTCTTTGGAACATCTCATTTTCAACCTATAGAGCATGAGAAGAAAAGATTAGACTTTTCTTCAAAGATATCTTCTGTAAGGGGATTCAAGAGGCGCTAGCACCCCTCTCCTCTCATAGTGTCATCTTCATACCTTGGAGTTCTTCATCCCCTCTTCTTCGCTTGGATCACCGTTAGAGGCCGAACACGTGGACAGCTAGTGGCAGGGATTAATCGGCTTCATCCTCATCTACATCGATAAAGGACTCAGGTATGAATAAAATTAGATTTTATTTGAGATATAATGAATTTGTTCCTAAGGATCTGGGCATCTGGGAATTTTGTATTACATCTTCCGCAATGTTTTCATGAATTTGATTCATATCTAGTATACATAATTCGCATCAGAGACTACTAGTAGTACCCTAGACTATTTGATCCAACGGATGTATGGTAGGGATATTAGGGACATACAAATAAGGAAGACTACTAATAGTATCTTGGTGTATTTGATCAAACTACCTAAATATCGAGAAGTTAATAGATTGTCAAGATTCTCTCTCCTTCTTAAATATGGTTTAAATAAAAGAAAAAAATCCTTTAAAGGTGAGAGCTTGAGAGTATTGGCATGGTGGTTAAAAATTTGGATTTTAAACTTGAGCTCTGAGCCCCATTTTCAACGGATTCAGATTTATTTTTCCTTTTTTTTGCACTATTCTACACGAATAAAAAAAAAGGAGAGAGGGGAGAGGGGAGATGAGGGGCTCATATCTAATGGGTTAAAATTCAATGCCTTATCCATTAGCGGTTGGCATGCATATCGATTGGGTTAGCCTATTTGAACGTACAATTTTTGGGCATACTATTATCTCTTTTATGATGTGATATAATTTGTTTTATCATCTGTTTCTTAAGTTTAAAATTTTTTGTATTAAAATATGTCTCTTGAGCTTTTATGCCTACGATGTTTTGCATAGACTGGCCCAAAGGAATAATGAGCTACGACCGGATGTATTTTAATTGACAAAAAATTTTCTTAAAATGATAATTTTAAAATTACATTAAATAGATGCTTGGTATGCTACTGCTTATGTTTGCATATTAGATTTTATATTATGCATAAATAAAATTATATTTAATGGTAGTATGAAAAATCATAATGCAAATCCTTTTAAGGTTTGATTGATCAATTGGTGTCTAGAAAAGTGGTTCTTGAATGTAAAGAGAACGTGGTTACTTAATTGGTTCCATTGATTGACCTGTCTAAGAAAAGTAATGGAGACCCCCACCTCTCTCCCACTAGCTTGACCAATTCGATTGATTTAGACCTTGATTTGAAAATATTATGTTGATTAAGATCACTACCTATTACTCATGCTAAATTGGCTAATCTATATGCATATAATGGAATTTAAATGTCATGTGGTCAATATGATTTTGATTAATTAAGGAGTAGTCACAACATTTTTAATTAATCAAAATTATATATTGAGTTGCAAAGATCACATAAGGTTAGATGGCATTAATTGTAATTAATTATATTTAATGTAATGAATTTTATTCCACAAGAATTTTTATTGTATTGATATAATTAATTAGGATGGAATAACAAATTATTTTCTTAATTATACATAGAAATTAAGAAAGGAATATAATTTGTTAGTCGCATCATTAAGTTAATGAATCTATTTAAGTATAATAACTTAGCCCATAAGCAGTTATTATATGTTATCGATTCATATTATTGTATGCTTACATTGGTAAGACATGACATTGAGTTGTATGCCTCAAGTTTAGTTATATGAACATGATTTTTTTATTTTGTGTAGCTATTTTGCCTATTAATATTTCTGATATGAAATGTGATGTTCCTGATTTAAGTGATGACATTTATAAAGTATAGAAGGAAAGAATTCTCCTTCAGTTAGGGTGCATAGACACTGAATATGTTATCAGTAAGGATGAACCACATTCAGTTACACCTACTAGCACTTAGGCCGAGATTGCTATGGGAGCGATCTAATCGCCTCAGTATGATATTCATACATACTAAGATTTCTGCTGCTAGTATACATGGTTCAATTCTTTAGTGTAAAAATGTCAAGGAACTTTTAAAGGCTATTGATACACAATTTAAGTCTTCAGATAAGGTACTGGCTAGTATCCTAATGGCAAAGTTATCATCAATGAAGCTCACTACTGTTGGAGATGTACATGAGCACATCATGAAGATAAGGGACATTACGACTCAGTTAAAATCCCTAGAGGTTGATGTTAGAATCTTTCTTAGTGCACTTTATTCTGAATTCACTTCCACATCAGTATAGTCCCTTCAAAATATCTTACAACACACATAAGGACAAATGGTCAATTAATGAACTTTTGACCATGTGTGTTCAAGAGGAAGAGAGGCTAATTCTGAAAATGGAAGAAAGTACATATTTAGCTACTCAGAGAAAGACTAAAGCTGCTAAAGCTAAACACAAAGAAAAGGATAAAGTACTTATTCATACAAAAGTCAGGAAGAAATCCAAGTACTTCTTTTGCAAAAGAAAAGGGCATATAAAGAAGGATTGCCTCAAATTTAAGGTTTGGCTTGATAAGAAAGGTACTCTAACCTCATTTGTATATTATGAATCAAATATTGTTGTTTATCATAACACATGGTGAATTGATTCTGGTTCTACAATCCATGTTTCAAATACCTTACGGTTTTCTAAATCAACGAAAATCATTGGGAAGTGAACAAAACATGTATTCAGGGAATAAGATGAGTTTACATGTAGAAGCGATTGGGACATGCAGACTTGTTTGAGATTCTAATTTTGTTTTAGATTTGGAAAATACTTTTTATATTCCAAGTTTCTCTAGAAATTTGATTTCAGTGTCAAGATTTGTATTCTCAGGATATTTCTTTAATTTTAATAAAAGTTTCATTGATTTATTTTATAAATCTAAGCTTATTGAGAATGGTACAATATCTGACAATCTTTTTCAAATCAATTTAAAAAATAATACCATTTATAATGTGATGCATGCCCAAACTAACACAGGTATAAAAAGATGTATTGTTAATGAGAATTCCTCTATTTTGTAGCATCGAAGATTAGGTCACATCTCCATTGAGAGAATTAAAATATTAGTAAAAGATAGAGTGCTTGATACTCTTGATTTTACTGATTTTGGCACTTGTGTGGACTGCATAAAGGAAAAGCAAACCAACAAGTCTAAGAAAGATACCAATAGAAGTTCAGAAATATTGAAGATTATACATACAGATATCTGTAGTCCAGATATAGACTCGTATGGTTAGAGATATTTCATCTTATTTATTGATAACTATTTATGATATATGTATCTCTACTTGCTTCATAATAAGAATGAAGCATTAAATGCCTTTAGGATGTTCAAGGCAGAAGTTGAGAAACAATGCGGTAAGAAAATTAAGATTGTGAGGTCAGATAGAGGTAGAGAATATTATGGTAGATACACTGAGGATGGATAGGCACTTGGTCTGTTTGCTCAATTTATTGAAAAAAAATGAAATTGTTGCACAATACACCATGCCGGAGTCTCCAGACCAAAATGGTGTAGCTGAAAGAAGGAACCAAATACTATTGGACATGGTGAGGAGCATGATTGGCAGCTCCAAGCTACCTAAATCCTTATGGACTGAAGCTCTTAAAACAACCATGTATATATTAAACTGAGTTCCAACCAAGGTTATTTTCAAATTGCCATTTGAGTTATTTAAAGGTTAAAAACCAAGTTTGCAACATATATGTGTTTGGGGATGCCTGAGTTTATAATCCACAAGAAAGAAAACTGAACCTAAGGACTATTAGTCGATATTTTATTGGATATGCTGAGAAGTCTAAGGATTATAGATTTTATTGTTTATCTCACAGCATTAGGATTATGGAATCAAGAAACACAAAATTTCTTAAGAATGACTTGATCAGTGAGAGTAATTAATCTCAGTATTTGGCTTCTTTTGAGAAAGAACATTCAGATATTCCAACTTTAACTTCAAGTAAGAGATTAGTTGTCATTCATAGCATCCCTCAAGCTCAAATAAGTGCTCAACAATTAGTCATTGAGATTCCATAAGCTGTTGATAATAATCTAGAAGATCCTGTTGTTCAACAATAATCAGTTGGGTAAGATACTCCTCAGGAGATCATTAACACAATATTAAGAAGATAAACTAGAATAAAGAAATTGGCTATTCCTAGTGATTATATTATGTATCTACAGGAATCTAACAATAATATTAGAGCCAAAAATGATCCTGAAATATTTTCATAAGCCATGAGTTCTAAGGAATCAAACTTATCTTATAATGTCATGAAGGACGAGTTGGAATCTATGGCATCTAATCGAGTCTGGGATCCTTTTGAGTTGCCTGATGGTGTAAAAGCCATTGGATGTAAAGTAAGACTCATTGCCAAAGGGTTCACTCAGAGAGAAGGAATTGACTACACAGAGATATTTTCTTCAGTATCCAAAAAAGATTCTCTTTGGATAATTATGGCATTGGCAGCTCATTTTGATTTTGAGTTATATCAAATGGATGTGAAAACTGCATTCCTTAATGAAGATCTAGAGGAAGAGGTTTATATGAAACATCCTAAAGGATTTTTCTCTAATGATAGTGAGCATTTGATTTGCAAGCTTAAGAAATTCATATATGGATTAAAACAAGCCTCACATCAGTGGTATTTAAAATTTTATAATGTGATTTCTTCCTTTGGTTTTGAAGAGATCATGGATCAATGTATATACCAGAAGGTTAGTAGGAGCAAAATTTATTTCTTAGTCCTATATGTGGATGACATTCTACTTGCAACCAATGATAAATGGCTGTTATATGAGGTGAAACAATTTTTCTTCAAGAATTTTGATATGAAAGATATGAGTGAGGAATCTTATGTCATTGGTATTAAGATCCATAGAAAAAGATCTTGAAGAATTTTAGGATTGTCTCAAAAATTTATATCAATAAAGGCTTGGAGAGATTTTAAATGAAAGATTGTTTACCAAGTGTTGTACCCATGGTGAATGATGACAAGTTCACTTTAAATCAGTGCCCTAAAAATGAATTTAAACAGGAATAGATGCACAACATTTCATATGCTTCAGCTGTTGGAAACCTAATGTATGCTCAGGTTTGCACAAGACTTGACATTGCATTTGCAGTAGGAATATTAGGAAGATATTAGAGTAATCTAGGTTTAGACCACTGAAGAATTGCTAAAAAGATCATGAGGTACATAGCAGACTTTGGCTGCTACCTCTACTATGGAAGTAGAGTTCGTTGCTTGTTTTGAGGCTACATCATAGGTGTATAGTTGAAGAGTTTCAACTTAGGGCTTAAATTGTTAATCTATTGCTAGGTCAATTAAATTGTACCTGTATTTTTGGCTAAAAATTATAAGAGTGGTAGTTAAAGTAAACACATCGACATTAAATATTTAGCCATAAGAGAACGTGTTAAAGAGAATAAAGTGGTCATAGAACACGTTAGCACTGAATTAATGATAGCTGATCCTTTGACTAAAGGCCTGCCACTTAAGAATTTTAAGGATCATATGGTATGAATGGAAATTGGTCCCATGATATAATTTAGTTGCATGAATAACTACTAGTACAAGGAAACTTTTATTTTAGTTATTTATTTATTTTTTATTTGAATGTACATATTATTTGATTTTCGAGAAATGATAAAATTTTCTTTTGGACTCTGAATAAATATAGGGTTTATTCATTAAGTTATGTTGTCACATTTTGAATAGTGATAAAAAAATTGAATGCATTATAATATATGGAAGATAATACTCAATTATAGAGGACCTATCGCTATAATTCATATATTTGGTTTCTTTTTCAATGTTGAGGACTATAGATTAAATAAAATATACGAACCAAGTGGAAGAATATAGTATCCCATTGGTGATGATCCTATTTTATTTTATTTGATAAACACTTGCAGATATATCTCGAGATAACTCTTAACAATATCTATCTACTAATTAATTAAGTGATAACTATATATCTTTTAAAAATTTAAAATGCCTACTTTGATGGGAGTAGATAGTGAAAGGGAGTTAAGAAAGCATCTATAAATAGAGATCCCTTCTGAAGGTTTTTAATATCACATCGTACGTGAGAAAATCATATGAAAGCAGAGAGAGATTGGATCCCTGATCAAGAGCAAATCTTGAGGTATACACCATCGTTGTGCGATTGCTCGTTGATTAGAAGCACTCAACTCAATCAAGATCCTGATCCAGATCTTCAGGAGGTAGATCATAAATAATGACAGGAGGTAATACATTGATCTTGTTATTATTTCATGCTGAGCCCGAGCACTGTTCATGGCCTAGGCCGAGCGCTATTCATGCCGAGGCCGAGGGTCTGAGTGGCTGACGCCGAGAAAAAGAGGCCGAGCACTGTTCATGCTGAGGTCAAGCACTATTCATGGCCGAGCACTATTCATGCCAAGGCCGAGCATTGTTCATGGCCGAGCACTGTTCATGCCGAGGCCAAGCACTGTTCATGGCCGAGCACTATTCATGCCGAGGCCGAGGGCCAAGGCCGAGGAGGCCGAGTGGCTGAGGCTGAGGGGAAGAGGCCGAGCATTGTCCATGCTGAGGCCGAGCACTGTTCATGGTCGATGCTGAGGCTAAGGGGACCAAGCACTGTTGCTGAGGGCGCCGAGCACTGTTCATGGCCGAGGCCGAGGCTGAGGGGGCCGAGCACTGTTCATACTGAGGCCGAGCACTGTTCATGGCTGAGGCCGAGCACTGTTCATGCCAAGGCCGAGTAGCTGAGGCCGAGGGAAAGAGGCCAAGGGGAAGAAGTCGAGCACTGTTTATGCGAGGCCGAGCACTGTTCATGGCCGAGCACTGTTGCTGAGGGGGCCGAGGCTGTTCATAGCCAAGCACTGTTCATGCCGAGGCCGAGAGGGCCGAGTGGCTGAGGCCGAGGGGAAGAGGCCGAGCATTGTTCATACCGAGGTCGAGCATTGTTCATGGCCGAGCACTGTTCATGCCGAGGTCGAGGCTGAGGGGGCTGAGCATTGTTGCTGAGGGCGCCTAGCACTGTTCATTGCCGAGGCCGAGGGGGCTGAGTGGCTGAAGCCAAGGGAAAGAGGCCGAGCATTGTTCATGCCGAGGCCGAGCACTATTCATGACCGAGCACTATTCATGCCGGGGCCGAGGGCCGAGGCCGAGGCGGTCAAGTGGCTGAGGCCGAGGGGAAAAGGCCGAGTACTGTTCATGCCGAGGCCGAGGAAGTATTTTTTCAAGGCCGAAGAGTATCTTTTCGAGGCTGACTTCAGAAATGATTTATCCGATCCGAATGAGATTATCGTTGCTCATAGAGCTTATTGGCCCCATCATTACCTAATCACCTTCAGCCTGGTACATGAAGTTTTCTGCAAATGTTTGAATCACGCTTCTACCACCCAGGACTCGGAATCGAGGCCTCCACTTTATTGTAGTATGTAATAAACTATTAATAAACGAGGTAACATGCACTTCAATATGGACTCTGTCCTTCGACGTTGCCACGGGGGTTATAGTTGCTAGTGATGAAGGTGCCGCCGTCGTTGCACACCACCCGGGCGCAACCGATGTTGGTGGAGTCTCGCCACACCACCTGGGTGTAGTGCCCGCACTGCTGCCCTTCGGCGCAAGAGTTGGTGTCGTGGTTGTAGTACTGCTTCTCAGACACCCATGAGTTCACGGCGTCCGCCGCGGTGAAGTCAGCCCCGCTTCCCCAGAACATGTTCTCGCCGTAGGGTCCGCCTGAGTGGACGAGCTCGCAATCGCCAATCCGCTGGCTTGCGTAGTTCTGGGCATACGCCGCCACGGTGTCGTCCCACGACACTGGGCCGACGCCGACGGCTGCCCGGGCTGTATTATGGCCGCTTACGAAATCTTCGGCCGAGTTTTGGCCGACGGTGGGATGTATCAGAGCTAGAAACGAGACAATGGCAAAAAGTAGTTGTAGGTTCGAGGACCCCATGGTTTTACCCCTCTCTCTCTCTGGCTCTCTAAATTCTTAAATGCTGTGTTTGGTTGGGGAAATCCTTGTGATGGAGGGTATTTATAATGGTGTGTTCGATGTGGGACTCAGGGTGGAAGTCAGGGTCTGGCCTGGAAAATCGTTACTTTGGAATTGTGAGAAGTCTTTCATGGCCCAAGATTAAGAGCATAATTCTAGGGAGGACTGGACCAGAGCAGACCATGTGCCGCATGCCTATGTCTACCGAAACGTGGATATAGATATATGGTCATATACGTTTCCACAGACCCTTTCCACTTGTTTTAGGTTTCTTCTACGGCTAGTCGGGCATAGTTCGGATTTACGGGACAATATGGTGAGCTTTTTGGATCCACGGCCACTTGCATGCGTGAAGGACCTCCTATGCGGCCCACAAACGTCGATCCTTGACAAGTTCTTCCCTAGCTTAAGGCAACATTAATTACAGGCAGCATTAGTCTTGGTCTTCGTCCTTGGCGGAGGAACCATGGATTAGCGACTCCACACAATACATTTCTCGTTAATTAATTGTCTCAATTAGTGCATCATTGCTACGGCAATTGACGGGAATTAGACGACGCCAGCCAGAGAAAATTATGTGGTCACCTCCGGCGATCGAGTACGTACAAAGAACAATTAATAAAATGACCTATATACACATGCTGATCATCGCGCTAGTTTGCGTAGTTCTGGGCATACGCCGCCACGGTGATCACGTCTCTCTCTCTCCCCCCCCTTGTGGCACTCTAAAATATTTTTAAATGTTGTGTTTGGTTAGAGAAATCCTTGTGTACGGGGGAATTTATGGTGGGTTCGGGTGTGGAACTCATGGTCTGGTCTGGAAAATCGTTGCTTGAATTATCAAAAGCCTTTCATAGTCCAAATTAAGAGCATGGTTCCGAGGATTGAACCAGAGCAGCGAACGTATCGCATGCCTCTGTCCACCGAAAGGTGGATATAGATAAGGTAATACAGTCCATGGATCCTTTCCCACTTGTGCATCGTGTGTCACGCATAATCAAA